>JADKXX010007569.1:0-27008 GCA_017310255.1 Butorides virescens
GCCCCCCCAGTGCCCAGCACAGGGGCACGGTCCCTGCCCTGCTCCTGCTGGCCACACCACTCCTGATACAAGCCAGGATGCTGTTGGCCCTCTTGGCCACCTGGGCACCCTGCTGGCTCATATTCAGCCACCCGTTGACCAACACCCCCAGGTCTTTTTCCACCATGCAGCAAGAGACACTCAGGAAGACAGAGCATCCACCAGTGGGGCAATGCCCCCCACCCCCCCCAGGGACGGTGCTGACCGCTGCCTCCACCCAAAAATCACCTTTGCACAACCACAAACCCCAAAAGCACGGTGGCAAAGGCACCCACGCAGGAGGACCAGGCGAGTTCCCCCCCACCCCGCGGGTGCGGAGACTGACCTGGAGGTCAGCGCAGCGGCCAGGCGGGGAAATCCATCCCTGCCACAGATTTATGATCTGTCGGGTGAAATGTAGCGCAGGTCTTGCTAAAACCTGGGGCCATTAAGCTCTCCAAATGGGCCGGCTCACCTGCTAGTTTAACAACACCCGGTGACACCGTCTTATTTTATAAGTATTCCTCCCGGACTTATTAACTCTAAGCTGTCGCATCCCATTTTGAGGGAGGTAAATGCCATCGAGATGACCGCTCCGGTCGCACTGAAACTGTTTAATGAGTTTTTATGGGGCGCAGGAAATTTAAGTGCCGGGCCAGGGTTTTGGAGAGGGGAAAAAAAAAAAAAAAAAAAAAGGATCAGTGAGGGATGGAAGTATTTACACTGCTTTTCGTTTTCCTGCTCTTCCCTCCGCGTGGCTGTGGGTTTATTGTGGGATGGGCGTGCAAGAGCTCGCAGGCTTCATCTGCATTCCAGCGATGATGAGGATGGGAATATTTAAAGCGCCATTCCAGCAGCATGAAGTGTCTGCAGTAGCGGCACATCCTTGGGCGCAGACCCATTTTTTTGTGCCAAAAAACCCTTTTTTCCTGAAAAAATATCACGCACGCTCCCTCTGGGTGTTGCTGGTGGCCAGCACGCGCCCTTGGGCGAGGGCTCGGGGGGAGGCGGCGCCAAGAGAAACAGGGGTGAGGTCATGGAAAAGGGAAAACAAACTACGTCTTGTGTCTGGGAATCGGCTGCCAGCGCGGAAAAAGGGCGGAAAAAGGGGCTTTGCGGATTCCCAGCCCTTTGCTGGCAACGGAGGGCTCAGGGCAGCCCCAGGGATGGGGAGGGGATGGGATGCTCAGCTCTGTGGCCTGAGTCTTTTTGCCCAAATGAGATTATTTTGGAAAAAAAAAAAATATATATATATACATATATATATAATTAAAAGCTTTGGAGAAAAACCACGCTGGGTTTGCTCGTCTTGTAATGAGATGCTGGGGAATTTGGGGGATGCTTGCGGCACCGCTGCTCCGTCGCATGTGGACAGGGAATGGATGGAGCGGAGCTGCGCTGGGTGCGGGGCGGTGCTCTGCCCTCGATTGCACCCACCCTGTGCCCCCTTCGCTAAGGCAGGGGGGTCAGCAGGGGACCCTCAGCACCCGCTTTCCAGCGCCAGCCCCTCGCCCCTTCCCCGGAGCACGGCTTTCCAGCGGGAGCCAAGCGCTGGCACCGGCGGCGGTCAGAGGAGCAAGCCAAGGAGAAGCATGATACATCCCAGAAAAACAGGAAAGAAATGACTGCGAGGAGCCGGGTTTGGAGGCGAGGAATGACAGCGCTTAACTCTCGGTGGGACTTGCTGCTCTTGGGGACGGGGCATGGGATGGAGAGAAGAGCCCGGTGGCCAAGAAGGGGCACCGGCAACCCTCCGTCCCTGCCTTTCGGTTGCCTGGCTTGCAGCTCGAGGAGCACCCGTGCATCTCCTCTGCCCCAACCACCCCGAGCATCTCCCAGCGCCGCTTGCTTTCCCACCAAGCCGTGCCATGCCAGGGGGACGCGGGGGGCGAGAGTCATCCGGCAGGGCGGGAGCGATGGGGTTACTTACTCTACTGAGGAATCAGCAAGGTGCTGATTTGGGGTTGCTTAACAAAAATTGGGCACAGGGGTCCTCTCCTGACATGCGTTAGGGATAGCCATGCCCACCTGCAGAGGTTTTAGCCACACCTGGGGGGTGTAATCCCATTACCTCCACCCATGGGCTTTAAAGAGGGTTTGTAGATGCTGCTGGTAGTTCTGAGGTCTGGTGGGTGGGAGGTGTGGGTCCCTGGGTGCTCTGGAGCTGCTGGAAGAAGCTGCGTTGCCTGGCCACTGTGAGATGTCCAGGTAGGGGATATGGCAGCCACAGTGCAGCCATGAGGGTTGGATGCCTGTGGCAGAGGGATTTTGATTTTTATTAACAGACAGCCCTTAACAGTCATTTGCTGGGGACTGGCTGCTGCTATGAGCAGAGCTGTGTGAGCATCTCCTGGTTTCCACCTTTAGGAATGAAAAAGGAAGCCTGGGTCCCAGTTCCTGGCAGGTTGTTCTCCAAGCTGCCTGTGCTCTGCCTCCCTCCCCTTTTTCTGGGTGTTTTTTTTTTTTTTTTTTTATAATAACAGCAGAGCTTTGCTTGGAAAAACTGGAAAAAGTAGCCAAGAAGAATACACCCAACTGCCCAGGAGAGCTCATTGGTTGTTAAAACATGCCTGCTGCCCTAATTAGAAAAGAAGTTGAATTGGGTTTAAAGTGGAATTAACTGGAGGCTCCCTTGTCCTGTCCATCTAGTTGTGTTCTCCTGACCCTTCTGGACAGATGTGATGGAAAAACAAAAGCAAGCTGATTTCCCTCCCCCCCCCGAAGGCCCCATTGCCCTGGAGATCCCTCCAGAGCCTCCTGGACCTGAGCAATGCCAGAGAAAGGCCCCCAGCCAAAAAGTACCCTCAGCTCCAGTATCACCAGTTACATGGCCTCCTGCAGAGCTTGTGTTTCATCCCTGTCTCCTGCTAATTTTTTGGCACCCAGGGAATAGGCAGAAGTAGATTGCCTGTGTCTAATGGGTGGTTTAAGCTGTTAGGAATGATTTTCTGTTTGCTAAATCTTAGTCGGTACCGTAGATCTCTTCCATTTCTTTGGGTGAATGGTTAAAAGCCTGCGTCACTGGAGCTAATTTAATGGTGATAACGCTAATAGGCTTCGCCTCGCCGCCAAAAGGAGAAGCCCTTAAATTTGTCCCCTCGGGAGGAAAGTTTGTCGTCTGCTTTGTGATCCTTCCCCTCTTGACAAGAGGTTGATCCATCCTTTGGTCTTCTCCCTCCGCGTGCTTGTCCCTGCTCTCTGATGCTTGGGGAAATGCCTCTGGGTTTCCTTGCACGTGGCTGAGGATTGCCAGGACGCTAAGGGCTCTTAAAAGTGGATGAAATTAAAGGCTGGTCATGATAAAAAGAAACATTAAGGTATTGACGTGACCCTAGCAGCATCCGTGAGGACACTTCTCACAGCACCTCATCACCCTGCCTGACACCTCTTATGGTGAAACACCTTCCCCGTGCTTTCACTTGAAATCTGGCTTTGCAGGTTTGGAGGAGGGAAAACAAGATGTTAGCACCGTGTCAGCAGTTTGCCTGCAAAACCAGAAACAACTGCTCTAAAATTGGCTGGGGGTGGTGATGGGGAACACCAGGATGGGTGAGGATCTCCAGCAGCGTGGTGTTTGCAGGTGGTGGTGGGAGAAGCCCCTTAATCAAAAGGAGAATAAAACCTTGTGCAATGGGAAGACTTTGCTAAGACGAATGCCGTGTTGGAGTTTGAACCACGAGTCCTGGCAGGGAAGGCCTCACCTGAACACCGGCTTGCATAGCAGTAGTTATGGCAGTTTTTATGCCTGTTGGCTGATTTGAATGTGTTTATTGGCAGAAGTCAATGTTTGGAGATATTTGCCCATTTTGACGTTTCTAGGCGAGATCCTTTGCAGCCATCTCATGCCATGCAGCTTTGGCTACCACCTCAATGCCAAGGGCAGGACCCTTCCTACCAGGTGTCCCAGAGAGCTCAGACCCTGGTTAAGCACCAGAGAGATGCTTCACCAGAGGGCTGTGGGCATCTTAGGTCATAGAATCATAGAATCACAGAATTGTTTGGGTCAGAAAAGCCCTTTAAGCTCCCCAAGCCCAACCGTTCCCCTACCCCTACCATCCCACCACCAAACCCTGGCCCTGAGCACCTCGTCTGCCTGGCTTTTAAATCCCCCCAGGGGTGGGGACTTGGCTGCTCCTCCTCTCCCTGCCATCCTCCCAACCTCTCTGTTAACCTTTGCATTTAATACCTGCGCACCTCCAGGCATTAGCAAGGTAGGAGCAGCCGTGTAGGGCTGGCAAGAGGTTCATGTACAAAGCCATCAAGGTTGGAGCCGGACCGTGTCGTGGGGCACTGCACCCTGAGGCAATGAGTTCCAGCAGTAAATCATCACCCCCACTCAAAAAAGGGCATATTTTCCCTTTTAAATTTAACTCAAGCTCTCACCCCTGCATGTTTTCATGCTGTGAGAAAGGGGCAATACCTTCCTGGGGCCATTTGTTGTGTCCCTGCTCTATGGTGGCCCTCTTATTCACCTGCTTTTGGAGACTGCCGGTCCCTGACCCATCAAGCTCTCCTTGTCTCTGCTGGTTTCTATTGCTCATCTTGGAGCCACTTGTGTTTCTGCTATGTCTTTCCTTGGATTAAGAATGCAGCCATATGTTATCCATCCTCTGAGGGCTTAGGGGGGTCTGAGTGGGCTCTTTGGAAATCAGATGCTTGGGATGGAGGAGCCGCTGTGTGCTCAAGTTCATCCTGATGTGCTGCTAGACACGTACGGGAATGTTTTGAAGTGATGCATCCACAACCCATTAGAGATCCTCAGCTAGGCCGTGCCCAAAGGAAGGAAGCCACTTTTGGCTTTTCCCTTGGATTGAATTCCTATAGATCCCAGCCTTCTGCCTGACTGTCATGGCTGGCTCTAAGGAGACCCTCAATGATAAATGAGCAAATTGCTGGATGGCTGAAAAATGTGCACTCTGCGTCCTCTGTAATTTGTACTGCCACACAACTGTTTGTGGAAGTGAAACGCAATCGATGGATCAGACCAGAAGGCTCCAATTTAATCTCTGCAAACACTGAGGAGTCAAGATTTCTCTTGTTATCTGTGGGGTTTTTTTTTTCCGTGCCACCAGAGCGTCATCCCATCACACTCGTACCAAATCCTCAGGTAATTTCATACCTTTGCACTTTTTGTTTCCTTTCTTTAGATGAAACTCCCTCCGTGTCCAGAGGGTCAGCAGATGTACCATCTAAATCCAACTGAAATCCTGCTCTCCTGGTTGAGGGATCAGCAAAAATGCCCAAGTGGGGTTTATCTGTCAGATAATTCACCTGGCTGTCCCGGGCACTTTTGCTGAGGAGCATCTTTCTGATGGTTTCTAATCTCCTCTTCCACTCATGGCTGCATTGTCACACTGCTCTCCTGATTTCAAGACCCAGCTTGTCCCTGTTGCGCTTGGCTGCCTGGTTATGGGATGGATTGGGACCGTGAAATTTGCTCTGAAGGGCTTCTGAAGGCATCAAATTTGGCTCAAGCCTGAGACGTGGCACAACCCTTGGAGCCTGCTTCGTGGCTCCCAAGGGAAACCTCATTGACCGGGCAGCTTGTCTGCCCCTTCCAACCTGTAGAGCTGCAGAAAAGGCCACCACGTAGCAGCTGTGAGATGGCTGAGCCGCATGATTTTGTGCGTTACTTGTTTCTGGGTGGCTTAATCTGTTGCAATTAGCTAGCAAGCCTTGTTTTCTCTCTGGTCGTTTGTAGTGCTGATTGTTTGCCATGGATCTTTGGGCCTGAGCCAGAGGGAGCAGTGGTCTGGAAACCAGCTGGTACCTGGAGCTGGTCAGAGCACTAGATTGATGCACAGATGATTTTACGATGACTTATTTTGATTCAGAGCCATGAAGAGGTGAAGGTTTGATCTTTACCAGCCTGGAGTATTGCTCCCCTAAAAACCAAAACCCCAAAAAACCAACCCCAAGACCAAGCCTTTCCTCGTTGACTCAGGTGTTTGGCTCCTTCAGGTCCAGTTTAGACTGAAAAACAAGTGAATAACTGTTCCATCTGCCTTGAGGAGGCTTCATGCTTGATGGTTGCCCCCGGGAGATGTGGATTTTGGGGTTGCTCCATGGAGCAGCAGCAGCAGGAGGAGGAAGGCATTACCGCTAACTCCTGCTTCGGTCACCTGACTGCTGCCAGTCCAGAAAGGGCTTGCAGGGCAAGGGGCGTGAGAACTTGCTTTCAAAATTTGGGAAGCAAAAGAAAAAAAGAGAGTTGAAGGCTGCTTTGCAAATCTGTTCTGTGCTGTTTGCAGAGCAGGGGTGGATGAATGTGTTAAAAGAGCAAATTTGTCTTCGGGAGGTAGAGCGTGTCCTTGGTGGAACTGGCAAAGTTGCCCATCTGTGGGAACTGGGGTGCCCCGATCGGTGGAGAAGTCTGGGTGCAATGGGCATTGCCTGGAAGTGTTTGGAGGTGGTGCTGTAGGCACCAGCCTTGCTCTGCCCACTCTCCGGCTCCTGTTTTTTCCAGGATGCGTGCGGTCCCATTCTCCCTCGCTAAGTGCGTAGCTGACACCAGTCAGGGTCTCCCAGCAAGCTCTTCCCACTGCTATAGACCTTCCCAGGAGGCCTGATGTATAAGAGACAGGAGCATTGGCCACCTGGGCTCCTCAGAGCTTAAAAAATAATCAGTTATACCCAAGAGAAACTCAAACCCCTGCATCACCTGAGCACTGCTGCTCAAGCCGTGTCAGGAGGAGATGTGGGCAGATGGGGACAAAACCCAGAGTGGCTCCATCAGGCCCCAGCAGATACACATCCATGTTTTTTCACCAACGGGGTTGTCCCTCACCATGTCCCTGTGCATGGGCTGCAAGGCAGAAGTCCCCTGGGCATAACTGGTGCAGAAGGGAGGCTGGGGAGGGCCAGCAGCTTTTGTGTATCCCCATCGCCCTTGGGATGCACCTTGGTATGGCTATGGGGTGGGGGAAGCCATCTCTCCCAGCTATTTGGGGTGTGGGGCTGCTGGGGTTTCCTGCTGTGCACGGCATTGCACGGAGTCAGCCTGGGATCGCTGGTGCTGCTGGCTTAGAAAGAAATAATAATTCATGTCTCTGGTCCTGGGTCACACTTGAAATTAATGAATGGCTTTGGAAAAAAAATATGGGCAAGCTTCCTCTTCTTAATATAGTTTGGACCCGTTCCTCACCCGCGGGTGTCCGGGCACAATTAGGTCACGCTTGCAAAGCTCCCTTGCAACCTAGAAAATCCAAGATTTTTCTTTTGTAATGAGAACTGAGATGCTCTGCTAATCACAGGACTCCTGAAGCAGGGTCTTTGGGAGTGGGGGGGGAGCAAATGTAGTAAGCAGCCAGCGATAAAATCGTGATCCGGCATGACTGGCGCGTGTAGAAATCCTTCAGTAAGATATAAAAGCCCAGGTCGGGATTTGCAGGGCTGGAATGAAGTCATTGCAAAGCTTTCCCTGCCGGATGCCTTCCTGGCTCTGGCTCCTAGTGGGTCTTCATGGGCCAAAATCCTGGGAGGCTGTCAGGGGGTGGCTGAAGCCAAGCCCCCATGGTCAGGCAGCGCGGCATAAGCACATCAGTGCCCCAGCAAGCACCCAGATTTTTGTTACAGATGGGTGGGGGGGAGCAAGGGAAGCGGTGGTTCCCTGGGACCGCCGTGCCGGTGGGTATTTGGGGGGTACCTGGGCAGAGATGCCGGAGGAGAGGAATATTCAGGAGAGTTTGTAGATTTTTTTATTTTTTTTTTTT
Organism: Butorides virescens; assembly: GCA_017310255.1. Lineage (NCBI taxonomy): Eukaryota > Metazoa > Chordata > Aves > Pelecaniformes > Ardeidae > Butorides > Butorides virescens. Next base: position 7,731 of record JADKXX010007569.1, read on the forward strand.
TCTGGGAGACTGAGGGATACATGCATGTGGCTGTAAAAAGAAGTCCCCCCTTCCCAAAAGCTGCTGTGGCTTGAGCATCTCTCTTGTGGAGCACAGGGGGTCCCCTCCTGTAGCCCACTGGGACCTCCAGGTCACTGTCCCCCCTCCAGCATCACCCATCTCGCTTTTCTCCTGCCTTTAAGATTCTTAAAATATTAATTTGGGGTGGGGGGTGGGGGGGGATTTGGGTGCTAGGCTGGCTCCCCATCCTGCTGCACCCCCAGTGATGGGCTCTGGGGTCCCGGCACCCCGGGGCTGCGTGCACGGATGGCGATGACCACAAAACAAGTGGGGGGGGGGGGAGGTAGGAGAAACCGCATGCATGGGAGGGGAAAATAATCAAGCCAAAGGGAAGGAAAAAAGAAAACAACACCAAGTTGTCCTCTTCTAACATAAAAGCCCTCCTCCCCTGGAAAGAAATAAAAGCCAGAGTGAAATGAAGGTAAATGCCAGAGGTTTAAGTACCGCGCTGCCGGGTGTGTTTTAAAGGTTACCTTTCGGGGGGTTGAGGAGAGCGCGGGCGCAGCAGAAAGGGAAGGAGTTGGAGCACTTCCCATTGCGAGGACCACTCCAGCTCTTAATGGATTTTTTATATCCCCGTCTGCTTTTCGTGACATTATTAAAATTGTTTATTTTTGATTTCCAAGCCTTCCCCCCCCACCCTTCTTCATCTAGGGGAAGGGGTTGGGGGGGAGGTGGGCAGGAGGAAAACTCTGTTGCCATGGCAATATCCAGCTACAGCGTGCGCATCTGCGTCGCTGATTTGGAGCGAAAAGGGAAGTTTTGGGGTAGTTTTGAAAGAGGACAGGCTGGAAGGTTGGGCGGAGAGGAACCTGATGAAGTCCAACACGGGCAAGTGCCGAGTGCTGCACCTGAGGAGGTCGAACCCCATGCACCAGTACAGGCTGGGGGTGACCTGCTGGGAAGCAGCTCTGCCCAGAGGGACTGGGACTCCTGGTGGATGACAAGCTGACCATGAGCCAGCAGGGTGCCCTGGTTGCCAAGAAGGCCAATGGCATCCTGGGGTGCATCAAGAGGAGCGTGGCCAGCAGGGCGAGGGAGGTTCTGCTCCCCCTCTGCTCTGCCCTGCTGAGACCCCACCTGGAGCACTGGGTCCAGTTCTGGGCTCCCCAGTTCAAGAAAGATGAGGAACTCCTGGAAAGAGTTCAGAGGAGGGCAACAAGGATGATGAGGGGCCTGGAGCATCTCCCCTAGGAGGAAAGGCTGAGGGAGCTGGGCTTCTTCAGGCTGGAGAAGAGAAGGCTGAGAGGGGACCTCATCAATACATACAAATACCTTAAGGGTGGCTGTCACGAGGACAGAGCCAGACTCTTCTCAGTGGTGCCCAGTGACAGGACAAGGGGCAATGGGCACAAACTGAAACATAAGAGGTTCCAGTTGAATGTGAGGAAGAACTTCTTGACTTTGAGGGTGCCTGAGCCCTGGCCCAGGCTGCCCAGGGGGGCTGTGGAGTCTCCTCCTCTGGAGATATTCAAAGCCCACCTGGATGAAGTCCTGTGCAACATGGTCTAGGAGAACCTGCTTGAGCAGGGGGGTTGGACTGGGTGATCTCCCGAGGTCCCTTCCTACCCTTGCCATTCTGTGAGGAGAGAAAGAAGCCGTGCCTGGGAGCGGGCGGGTGCCAGGACAAAAGCCAGGGGGTTTGATCACAGCTGTGGGAAGGTGACATTTTCTGGTGCTTCCCCTACCAGGATAAAGAAGCGAGGAGCCTGAAGCCGGGCGAAGGCCGGTGTGGGGTGCGAATGCTGCCCGGCAGAGCCCCCCTGCCCCGCACCCAGCAACGTTGGCCCCCTTTCCCCGTACCTTCGGTGTCCCCGTACCTTCGGTGTCCCCGTACCTTCAGTAGGTCGTGTATGCGCCCCGCAGACCTGTGAGGTGGGGGGGTCGTTAGCTTCTTAAAAGCGGGGCCAAAATTGCTCTTGGGTGGCAAGGACCATCCTTCTGCACCCGGTCAGCCGTTCCTGTGCCACGTCAGCCTGCCGGGAAGAGCCCGGGTACCGCGGGGGGGGCCCCCCGCCGGGCCGGGGGGGCTACCCGGGGGGGGGGGGGGGGGGGGGGGGGCCGCCCCCCCCCCCCCCCCCCTTTGCCTTCCCAGCTGGGTGGGTGGCAGGAGGGCATCCAAACCAAGGCCAGCAGACAGTTCTGCAGCGGGAGAGCGTCCCAGCTCCTCCCCAGGATGGCTGAGGATGCTCTCTGCCCGCTGGCCAGGGCTTGGCGCGGCTTTGCCTCCAGAAGGTGGGAAGGCTGGGGAGCAGCGTGGCTCGGTGACACTCGCCAGCCCCCCCGGCGTGGCCCCGAGCTGTCACCAAGCTGCTGTATGCTAGCACAGCCCTTCCTCCTCTTGGGAGGGCGAGTTCAGAGAAAGCAAAGGCTTGGGCGCTCTGCCGGAGGGAAGAAGCCTTCCTCCCGCCCCGCATCCAGGCAGGTGGGGAAAAGGCATACGCCGAAGGTGGCGGCTGTACTCCTGAATCCTGCTTTCTCCTTCCAGTTGCCCAGCCTTTTGACTGGGATTGCTCTCTTTAATTTTGTTTTTGTCTCGGAAGGCAAACCCAAGCTATGCCCCCAGCGATGTTCAGACTCCACCGTGGCCAAACGAGCTCAGAATTACTCAGAATGAGCTGCGTGCCCCCAAAAACCCCATCTTCACCCCTTGCCCGGCCATCGGGGAGAATCCTGCTTCAACACAGCTCCTGAGCCTGACTTTGTTATCTGCCTGGGTAAGCTCTTTCCTCTTTACACCTCAAATGCTTCGTCCTCATGACACGCTGGCTAAACCAACCAACCAAAAAAAAAAAAAGCACATTTTAGGTTTCTGCATGGGATGAACAAGTCAGGCTGGGGCTAAATTTAGATGGGAACCAGTGTTTCTCCTGGGCACCTCCCTTTTCCCCTGCGCAGCTGAGAGATGCCCAGGGATGCTTGCCAGGAGCAAGGTGGCATCACCTGGTGCTTCAAACACCGGTCCATGCCGGGGCTCGCTGAGTGCACGTGAGTGATTTCCTACAATGCCTGGGGGGCATGGGATCCTGGGGTGGAAAAAGATCTTGGGGTGCTCAGCCTGCTCTGCTTTTTGGGCAAGGGGGATGATAACCTCCCCTCTGCTGCAAATATCCTCCGCTCCGTGAGCGGGGGCGATGTAAAGACCGGGATGCATCGGCGCTGGCTTGCTTTGGCGTGGTTTGGGCGTGAGCCGATAGCACCCATCAGGGCTCAGGCTGCCCTGGCAGGACGATGGGGTGCAAACCTCCCCGGAAGGGCTCGGGAGGGGGCGCAGAGGGAAGAGCCCCCAGCACGAGGGCAATCTCCACCTCCACGGGCCCCAGGTCCCCCGCTGGGCGCCCTGACCGGGCTCTTGCCGGGTGTCAGATGGCCTCGCGGAAACAAATTATCGCCTTGGCTGGGGAGGTTGATGTGATTTCATTTATTGCTGCTTTTACCAGCCGCGCTCGGTGCCCAGCAGGACTCGGCAGCACGGCTGTGCCGGTGCCGGGGGGGTGATAGAGGGGTCCCCCCCCTGGTGCTGAGCTCAATTTTAGCCGCTCTCACAGCTCCTGCGGAGAGGGATTTGCTGTAATTGCACGCAGGGATGGAGGGAAAGGAGGAACCCCCATGGCATGGGCTGCCCTCGCGGGGCGCTGGGGCAGAGCGGGGTCCTCTCCCCCAGGAGATGGGGGCTGCAGGAGCCACGTCCCACCCAGCCATGGCTTTGCCTCCATGGAAAGGCCTTCACCTGTGATCCCAGCTCCTGGCAGGGGTCCCAAAACGGTGAGGGGGATGGTGGATGGTACCGCTGCTTCACCTGCAGCCCCCTGCGGGGATGCATCGCTGGGCTGCATCCGTACCCCCAGCAAGTGCCGGGGTAGGGGCACAGAGGGACACCCCCAGCACCCAGAGCTCTGCCCGGTGGGCAGCACAGCAGCCCCTGGCTTTATGTCACTGGCCCCCCCCCCCCTTGCAGGACCTGCCATCCCACCGCCACGCCGAGCCACCCAGAGACGTTGCTGGATGCTGTTACTCCAGCAGAGGGATGGGAAAAGAGTTAACTTGTTAAAACTTCTCCGCTTCCCATCCGAAATCTTGTGTTTTGTCAGCAAACAGGTAGCACATCTAATAAAATTAACCTAATCTTTACTCCAAAGCTTTTTTTTTTTTTTTTTTTTCTGGGCTCTGGTCACTGCTGCTTTGCTCTTATTTCTTTTGCTTTTATTTCACCAGAAAGCCCGCAATAAAAAAACACACGGTGGAAATGCTTGGAGAAAAGGAGTTGGTGGACAAGCAGTTAGCAGAAATATTTTGGGCGGAGGGAGGGCACAGAAGCCACGCAGCCACCAGGCAGCGCATCCCCGCCAGCCCCCCCTGCATCCAGCCCGGCACGCCGGGAAGAGCTCCGCAGGGATGGGCTGAGGCCGGATCCCGGTAGGCAGGACTGGAAAGGTATTAGCCTTTTTTTTTTTTATTATTATTTCTTAATTTTTATTGCAAGAGCAGGCTTTAGCATCCGCGGCAGCGCCTACTTCTGCTGTGCCGGGGCTTGCTCGTGGCGTGGTGGCGAAGGAGAAAGCACAGGTCTCTCCTTCAGCCCATCCTATCAGAAAGAGGGGAAAAAAAGAAATAAAAATAATAATAAAAAAAAAAAAACCAAAACAACCAGGCTGGGCCCCTCCTGAGCATGCCAGTGTATATATTCAGGTTTTGGTTAGCTTTCCTTGCCGCCCGGCAGCCCCAGGCGGCTGGCGCTCGATGAGGACCCGGGTCTATTGCTTTGGTGGATAATGCTGCTCCAATGGGGGGAGGAAAGGGGAAAAAATAAAAGAAAAAACCCATGAAAGCAAAGGAGAGATGGCGATTTAATTGGATAATTCTCACTGAAGCATCTCCTGGTTAACCAGCCAGAACCCCACCTGCATCTTTACATTATTTTGCATGTTAACAAGGTCTGCGTCCCGGGAAGCGGCTGGTGGGGCATGAGGGGTTATTGGAAGCGGCGCTGCCAGCTTTATTTATCCTCCAGGGTAACTAAAGGACATAACTGGATGGCAGTGCTCCTCCCCAGCAGCCTGAAGGGAGCCAAGTGCCCGGCGGGGCGGCTGGGCTCTTCCTTAGGATGCTCACGTATGGAGCTGGAGCAAAATGCTGCTGTTTAGGAGGCTGGGCAGCTTCAGTGTCATCGCAAGCAGACGTTATCCACCAGCGGAGAGAGAAATGGCGAGGCTTTAAGATGGAACCTCCATGGGGGTGAGCAAACAGGAGCCCTGGCTTTGTTTTCCCTTTTTCCCCTGCATTCGGCCAGTGAGCAATAGCACGAAGCGGGGTAGCAGGAGCAGAAGCACAGAATTGTTTGGGTTGGCAAAGCCCTTGAAGCTCCCCCAGCCCAACCGTTCCCCTACCCCTGCCATCCCACCCCCAAACCCTGGCCCTCAGCACCGCCTCTGCCCGGCTGTTAAATCCCCCCAGGGGTGGGGACTCGACCCCTTCCCTGGGCAGCCCCTTCCAGCCCCTGACAGCCCTTTGGGGAAGGAATTGTTCCCCAGGCCCAACCTAAAACTGTCCTGGCACAACTTGAGGCTGTTTCACCTCGTCCCATTGCCCCTTCCCTGGGAGCAGAGCCCGACCCCCCCGGCTCCCCCCTCCTCTCAGGCAGTTGTAGGGAGCGATGAGGGCTGCCCTCAGCCTCCTCTGCTCCAGGCTGAACACCCCCAGCTCCCCCAGCCGCTCCCCAGCAGCCTGGGGCTCCAGACCCCTCCCCAGCTCCGCTGCCCTTCTCTGGACACGCTCCAGCCCCTCCAGGGCCTTCTGGGGGTGAAGAATAGAGGAACCAGGACAACTGAAAATCTCTGGGCTCATTTCTCTTGCTCTCCCCAATTACCCAGAACAACCCGTATGGATGGATTTCTTTCTTCCAAGGCCAGGCTGGGCAGAGATGTTAAGCCGAATGGGAAAGACCTGCAAGATACCATCACGGACAAAGGCTTAAAAGTAGAACTATATCGCTGGAAATTTCTGGAGCTCTTCCCGTCCCAGACAACCTGACCTTCAATTTGTTGAACTTCATCCCTTGAACTTGTTGAACATCCCTTGTTGAACTTTAATGGTTGTCAGCGCAAACGCAAGCCGGTTGTTCCTGGAAACACTGTCCCCCAAGCCCTGAGAGAAATTAATGTTGCCCTCGTCCCCTCGCCAAGGAGGCTTTGTTCCGAGCACTTTATTTATCTCGGAAGCATCGCGCTCTTCTCCGGGAGGTTGCTTTCTGCTCCAACCCTCAGAAACCACGTCCTGGGAGATGTCATTCCCTGGGGAAGCAAGGCACAAATGCTTTTGTCTGAAAAGCTGCCGAATCGGGCTGAGGAAGCAGACACCGGGAAGGTGGAGGAAGGTCTCACATCCTCCCCTCCCCAGCATCAGTAATGGTCCTAGCAAAGAGTGGAAGGGAAAGCTGCTGCAGGACCCGCTCCTGCCATAGGGCCCCCTCTCTGGGTGTTTTCCACGTTGGCTTCTAGGAGGGGAAAAACTTGAATAAGCAGCTGATAATCCCAAATTCTCCAAATTGCTGTCGGTAATAAATTAGCAGCGGCAAGCGGAGGCAGGTGACTCAAACTGACTCATACCAACTCCCAGGGAGCATCCTTCTCCCAGAGCGTGGTCACGGCTTGGCTTGACGCAGCCGTCGAAATGCCGTCGGGTTTGCCCGCAAGGGCACCGAGTCCTGCTCCAAAGGGAGGTGCTTTCCTGGTAGTTAAAATCGAGGGGCTCTTGCAGCTTGGCTCTCTCCAGGATTTCCCAGGTCAGAGATGCTGTGGGAGGATCGGTCGCCCCATGAGCTGCTCCCCGAGCTCCATGGCTTGGACCGAGAAGGGTCAATTTAAAATCCCCGAGGTCCACAAGCCAGACGTGACTCTTAGCCAGGGAGCACAGCCGGTAGCAGACATTGGAGCCTCCTCACCAACACCCATCCGCTCCAGAAACACAAACTCCATTCAAAATCGAGCACCTCCAGCCCTGTTACTCCCAAAAAGAGACGTCAGGCTCTGGCAGCCTCCAAAGCCTTGAACTTCAGGGCTTTGGATTTAGGTCAACGTAAGCATGGTGTTAATTTAGCGTCAGCAGGAAAGGCTCCGGTCGCTCAAGCCCCTTCCTGGTAAACACACACTGCCCTGGTTTTGGGGTGGGGATGGAGGTTTCTATGCCGACCGGTGAGGCACGGCACTGTCCTTAGTGGCTCCCCCAAAAGACCAGTGTTGGCAATAGTCAATGTGGAGGACGGGCTTGCAGGTGTGGGCACCTCCACACCATTGGGAAGCCACAGTGTTGGTCAACTGCTCTGGTCTTTTTCCAGATATCCTGATGGTCTCCTTTGCTGGTGGTAGATTTTCACCCACCCTCTTGGCAAAGACAGCAGGAGGCTTTGTGCTAGCTGCCCCTCCTCCTGAGCGGCTCTTGTTCTCACCAGATGAGCCCAAAATCAAGTGGCCACCATCCTCCTACCCTTCTCCCCTTCACCCAACATGGAGCTGGGGTTGCAGATGGAGACCTTGAGCGCCGTTTCTGCATGCATGGATGATAACAATGAGATCAGCATTTATGGGGAACTGCTGCTTTTCCCTCAGCTTTGCTATCGCTTCCTTGGTCATGTAGGACGTAACACAAAGCTCAGTGGATTGAGCTGCAAGGCTCTGGCTTGCTTTCCTCCACGGCGGTGGAAAACTGCAGCACATTTCCAACCGGTCAGCAGAGCCCAGGAGAACTCAGCACCTCCAGAGCCTCCAAAGACCCTTTGCAGATCATCATCCCCAAGCGCTAGATGGCTTCAGCCAACTGGAAGACTAGGGGACGCACTTTGAGGCTCATCACGAATAGAAACGCACCGGGACGCCTGGCCGGGGACCCCTGCCCCTCCACCCCGTGCCCTTCCCGGATCCGGCCCGTCTGGCGGATACCCCCTGCCCTACCCCTGGTGCTGGGTGCCGTTGGCAGGTCCGTCGCAGGAGGAAGCTGGGCTTTGCCTTGGTGAGCACCGGGTGTCATTCAGCAAAGGATGTTCCCGGTGCTGGGCAGTGACACACATTGTTAGCAAGGCCAGGCTGAATCAAGAAAAACAAGTGAGATGACACTCGGGGATCAGTAATTCCTCCCCCTCACTCATAACTCTGTCAGCCCTTTCAGCTGGATTGTCAAAATACGTTTGTCACAGAACAATTCCTTCTTTTTTTTTTTTTTTATTATTATTTTTTCCCCCTTTTCAGACTCTGGCTGAACTCATCCGTTTGGAACAAAACCCAATATTCATTTCCTCTCTGGGCAGTTGATTTTATTATTGGCTCACCTGCTCCCGCAGTTGAAAAGCTATAAGGCTTGGGTCCTCAAAATTAAATTCTGTTGGATTTGGGGTGGTGGTTTCTTCCTTTTTTTTTTTTCCTCTTTCCAGCCTCACGTATTCCATGACTGCAGGTTACTGGCAGGGATTTGAAGATGTACTTGGCAAAGGCACTTTCTGTCTGGGATGGGGATGAGCAAAACGGGAAGCCTGCTTTTCTCTCCATCGGCATCTTTCCAAAGGCTCACGCTATTCCAGAGCTGGACAAACCTTGCTTGTGCCTTGCACACCTTTTGCTGGGGGTGAAACAGAGCTGTGGGCAGTCGCTAGATGTTCTACCGGGCAGATGAGCCTAAAAGAGGAAAATATGGGTTACTTTGGAGGGGTTTTTGGGGAGGGGAAGGCTCCTGCTCAGCCCCAGCTTGGCAGTTGGGAGGGCTGCCAAGCTGGGATGGACTTGGGATGTTGCTTGGTCTTGAGATGCTTCCCAGGCTCCTGGATTCCCGCCACGGCAGGATGAATTTTGCTGCTTCAGGCACCGCGTTCAGGAGGCCGGGCTCAGCTCTGCACCGCGCTGCCAGCTTTGCTTATTTTAGTTACTGATCTTCTCTGCTGGGCGAGCAGAAGAAACGCCTTGGGACCGGGAGGGAAGGGACCCGCGTACCCCACTGCATTGCCAAGACCGGCTCTCCTAAGCCGGACCCAAAACGCTCCGAGGGCTGCTTGGAGAGCTGCGTTAAGGGTTTAGCAATTCCCAATTAGCCACCGCCGGATTAGAATCCTCACCTTTCCATGGCCAGGTGATGTTATCTTCATTCTGCAGCCGGAGGAGCGCAGCCCAAGGGTAGGAACAAACCCCTAATCTCCGGTGACGCCGGCTTTCACCTCCCCAGCAGCAGCCTCTGCCTCGCTTCTCCGCGTTTTCCATGCCCGCCTTTTCCGTGGGAATCCTGGCTGCGACATTTGCTCTCCCGGAGTTCCCTGCAAATGCTAAACGAGGAGCCGAAGCCAAAAGCTGACCTCATCGTTTCTCAGCAGGAAATAACTTTGCCAACAACCGGGATTTTCACTGACCTCATATCGTGACAGATCCGCGTCCTGTCCTCCCTGGAAGTGCCAGCCCCGAGGCAGCGCCGGGAGCAGGAGCCAGCGTTTTTACTGGATGGAATATTTTTAGCCTGGCAAGGCTGGGAAGCTTATTCCTTCAGACCTTGGTCCATCGGAGCAAGCGTCGGGCTGCAGTGCCCAAGGACCATCCCAGTCCATCCCCAGCACTGTGGGACGGATCCAGACCTGCCCGCCCGCCAGTGCGGGTCAAGGCCGGCCATGTGTTGGAACACGAAAAGCAATCGCAGCTGAAAATGAGAGGAAGGGGAAGTGTGAAGAGAAGCTCGTGGGTGTCAGACGAGCCCCCCCAGCCCGCCCTGAGAGGTCTCCCCATCCGATAACACCCGGTGAGGGGGCTGTTCCCGGCGCCCACCCTCCCATGGGCTCTGCCCTGGGAAACGGGTGCCGGAGCTCGGTGGCCCGGGGAAGCTGGATGCTGCTGTGGTGCATGGTGTGGTGCTGAGTTCTGCTTCCCCGAGCTGCCGTGGAAATGCATAAATCCACAGGGCGAGAAGGGCCAGACACCCGCCCTCCCTCCAGGCTGGAATTCCCCCCGTGATGCTCCCGACAAGCCGGCACGGGAGGCTGGGGAGCAGCAGGAGCCCCCATCTGCTGGCCCTGCGGATGGATGGAGCGAGGGAAGGAGCCCGTCCCACCCGCCAGGCTGCCCACCCAGTTTTCCCCCTCCCAGTTACCAGCTGCAATAAAGGAGCGGGCAGGACCCACCTCGTTAGTGGGACTGGGGGGGATTTAAAAACCGGGCAGACGAGGTGCTGAGGGCCAGGGTTTAGTGGTGGGATGGCAGGGGTAGGGGAATGGTTGGGCTTGGTGATCTTAAAGGGCTTTTCCATCCCAAATGGTTCCATGATTCTATGACCAGGACTGGGGTGGTCTGGGCTGAGTTTCCAGCCTCCGTGCAAGGCTTCCAGGACCTTGCACCGCAGATGGAGCGGTCGGGGCAACCACGCCATGAGCCTGGAGCTAGCTCCCAAAAATGGTTGGTTTGAAACCCAGAAGAGGAGGTTAAATCCCACAGAAGTGCGTGCAACAGCTGGATTTGGGAATGATGGGAATGAGGGGGATGGAAGGAGGGCCCAGGGGGCCGCAGGGCGGGCTGGTGGGCTGGGGGAGCCTCCCTGCCTGCATCCCTGACCCATCCCACCATCCTGCCCGGCATCTGCACCGTTGGGTAACACCAAGCGGTTGCTGGTCTTCGCTCCCAAGCCCCCGTGCACCATTCCCCTGCTCAACGAAGCTCTCCGGGCTCCCAATATCATCCCACCATTTCCCTGGGCAGTCCTGGGCTCCGGCCGCCCCCGCTGAGCCCTTGCCCATTCTGTCTGGCAGCCGGCGGCAGGGATGGGGCAGCAGGAGAAGCTGGGGACGGGGACCATGACCATGCAGGTGATTATTTTATTCTTTTGAGGGCAGGAGGAAGCAATTTCCATGCGGCGCTCCCTGGGTGTACCTGGAGGGCGCAGCTGATGAATAGGACGGATCTACTCGCCGCAGGCTGAGCCACGCAAAGCTCAAGAGAGGGATTTTTTTTTTATTTTTTTTTTTTTTTTCCTGAGCTGCTCCATTAACACAAACAGACAGCAATGCTAGCTGCTGACACCAGGGTTAATTAAATCCATCTCTCCATCAATTCTTATTCAACTCTTATCGATGGTCATTAGATCAGCGACAAAGTGACAAGCAAACAGTAATAGACTCATTTTAACCCCCGCGGTGCTGGAGGAGGGGAAGCGGGCTGGGTGAGCGGGGAGGTGGCTCCTCTGGAGCTCTGCTCAAACTCTGCTTGTGCTCCCTTAGAGCATCCCAGAGGTGTTTGAGTGGGTCCTCTTGGCAGGGCAGGGCACCGGCCCCGCTCCCCCGAGGAGCAGAATCTGTCCCTCCCTGTCCCTTTTCCGACAGCTCCATCTCTGCTCCCAGGGAACGGGTGATACGATGAGAGGAGGTGGCCTCAAGTTGCACCAGGGGAGGTTTAGGTTGGACATCAGGAAACATTTTTTCATGGAAAGGGTTGTCAAGCACTGGAAGGGGCTGCCCAGGGAAGGGGTCGAGTCCCCACCCCTGGGGGGATTTAACAGCCGGGCAGAGGCGGTGCTGAGGGCCAGGGTTTGGGGGTGGGATGGCAGGGGTAGGGGAAGGGTTGGGCTGGGGGAGCTTAAAGGGCTTTCCCAACCCAAACGATTCCATGATTCTATGATTCATGGCCCGAGGTCCCCACAGGAGCCACGCTGTTCCTCAGCGATGCCGGGGGGCCGCGGCTGTGGTCCCTGTCCCTGGCACAGTGACACATGGAGTAAAAGCAGAACGGGCTCGTTGCCGCGTCCTTCTCACAGCCACAGAGGTGGCAGGGTGCTCTGGGGCAGCTGCGCCCTAGTGTTGGTCTGTGGGGGCAAAAAAAAAATCCGTCTCGTCACAAAGCGGCCCCGAGCTGCACGGCGGAGTCACGGGGGGTGATGCCACCCTCGGAGGAGGGACCCACGGAGCTGCTGTGCACACCTGAGCCACTAACAAACCACAGGAAAACTCCTTGCTGGAATAACTCCGCCTGTGAAAGGACTCGTAGGAATAAGGGAAACGTGTGCTTTTGGCTCCTGGAGCCTTCCTGCAGCAAGGCAGAGCTGATTTCCCTTCCCGGTGTCCTGGAGGTCCCTCCAGTGCCGCTCACGCTTTCCCAGTCCGTTTGGGAGGGAAAGCCACGGCTGCGGCTCTCCTCCCTCGCCCCCTCTGATTAACAGCTGGAATGGGAACCAAAAGCTCCTCAAGAGCTTCCAAACATCTTCACACTTCTGCCACCGCGGCCACCGAGCCAGCGTCTGGCTCCCTTCAAGGTCACACGCAACTTTCCGGTGACTTCCCGGCATGGACCCACCATTTTGGCTCGGGGACCGAAGAGACGGGGGCCCGCTGGGAGCACTGGGGTGGGGTCTTGGGGGTGGCTCACACGGTGATGGGTTATGAAATGCCCGCGATAAAAAAATGAATATGCAATTCTATGCATACCAAAATAAGCATATGTATTTACCCCAGTTTTTGCCTGGTCATCGGTGGAACCCTCTGCCAACGTTGCCCTTGGTGGTCCATGCAGGTCTTTCCAAACCCCTGAGGGTCTTACAGGCGGGTTAGGTAGCCCCTTGGTTAGGAAGTGTGGGAAGGACCACTTGAGGCCACAAGGCAAAGCCACCGGTGTTGCACGACCCCGGTATTTGGGGTTGCATTGGTGGGTGTGCCGTACCCCAGAGCTCTCCAGCTTTGTGCTTTCTACATTAGCAAGGTTACAAAGTGCCACCCACCAAACCCCCATCTCCAGGCTGGTAGGACGGAGCTTTAGGTGCTTGTTGGCTCGCGGTGGGGGCTTGCCATGACTTCTTGACCCAGAATGGTGCAGCGAAAGATTAAAAAATACATTTATCACCACTTTTCTCCTTCTTAACAATCTTTCTTCTTCTTGTCTTGCTGGACTCGGGCTGGCCGTGGGGAATGAGGCACGACTTTTTGGAGAAGCTGCTTGAACACCCTCCTTCCAGCCTCTACCCAGAAGGTTTTGACATGAAGACAAGGTTTCTGGGTGCTGATACAAGGGTCTTGTGATGGCCCATCGGCTCTGCCATGGAAAGTGTTTCTTCTTTCAGGATTGCCTGGGGTTTGTGTTTCTGGAAATAGTTAATAGCTACGGAGCTGGTTCATTGCTCCTTGGTGCATGCTGCTGCATCGCTTCGGTGTTTTTGCGGGGTTCAGAGATCTCGGCATGCGCTGCAAATAGCTTTCTTTTTGTAGCTCTTTACACCGGCTTTTAACACCTGAGGAAGCTGCAACATGCTCGAGAGACGGTGAAGAAACGCTTGGCGAGTTGGTAGAACCCCTTCGTTGCTAGAGCTGGGCATGGGCGCGCGCGAAGCGAAGGGCCAGGGAAAGGAGAAGGTAAAGAGCCAGGCTGTCGCAAGGCGGGCGCGTGGCAGACCTCTGTCTCAAAACACGGCCCCGTTGCTGGAGAAGGGGCTTCGGGGTGCTGAGGGATGACCCTGTCCTTGCCCAGCCTTGACCTCTTGGATGGACGGCCCCTCTCCACCTCCTCGTGGTGGGGAGAAGGGCAGAGCAGCAGTGGCAGGCAGCGTCTGCCCACCATGGGCTACTCCTGGTCTCCTGGCCATCGCCTTGGACCTTTCTTTGGAGAAGGGAGACTGTGGTCCATGCGGGGAATGGAGCACTGGTGAATGGAGCAGTGACGGAGCTTTTCCATGGTCTCTCTCACCAGGATAGATAATGCTCTGATATCCCACCCTGTGCACATACCTGAGGTAATATTTTACCCCTGCTCTTCCGCAGCGGGGGGCATCCCAAACATCCCGTGTTCTTCAGCTGGGGGAAAGCTGCTCTGGGCTCAGGCGGATCAGCTTAGGCTCAGGGCAGAGCTGCCAGGGAGAGCAATTGCCCTCCTAAGCGCAGCCCTCTCCAGCAACCTTGGTCCAGCAAAGGACGAGGGGCAACGGCCTCAAGTTGTGCCAGGGCAGGGTGAGGTTGGGCCTGGGGAACAATTCCTTCCCCAAAGGGCTGTCAGGGGCTGGAAGGGGCTGCCCAGGGAAGGGGTCGAGTCCCCACCCCGGGGGGGATTTAACAGCCAGGCAGAGGCGGTGCTGAGGGCCAGGGTTTGGGGGTGGGATGGCAGGGGTAGGGGAACGGTTGGGCTGGGGGAGCTTAAAGGGCTTTGCCAACCCAAACGATTCTGTGATGTTGTGATTCTGAAGCGCCTGCACCCAGCAGGGCCCCTCGGAGGGCGATGAGGCTGAGCCTGGACACGGCACGGGGGAGGACAAGGGGTGGCTGGGTGGTGGGCGAGGAGGGGGCCGAAGCACTGGGTGTACTGGTCTGGTCTGGTCTGGGCGCCTGGCCGGGAGCAAAGCCCGGGAGCAGCCCCGCTCCGGGTGGGGAGCGCGGCTCTGCTCGGCCGTTTAAAACCTCACACGCATCCCTCGCTTCTCGAAAAGGAAAATAATTGCCATATTCATTTGTGGAGGGAAATAATTACTTCATTCGTGACATGAAGTCAATTTTTGTCCTGAACCGGAGGGAGCCCTGTACTGACAGAGGGAATTTCAGAGCGAGCAAAAACAAGCCTGGCATTTGTACGCCGCAATTAAAGGCGAGAAGGAGCCAGCGGTGGGGTTTTGTTTTTTTTTTTCCCTCCTCTCCTTCTGGTTTCTTTTTTTTTTTTTTTTGCACATCAAATCAGATAATGGATAAAATGTTCTGGCTTCTCCGGCTCAGGCTGAGGGGAGAGGAAAGGTCTTCCTTAACTTCGTTAGCCACGCTGAAACGTTGTGGTTCAGAAGGTGACCGCGGCAGGGGAGTGCTTGCCCCCCCCGCCCCCGAAATTTGCCACGAGGGCTGATGGGCAAATTGGAGAAGCCTGTCGGTCATTTAGCCAGGGCGCGGGCAGGCACTTAACACAGGTTAAACAGTTTCTGGGAATTAAAAAGGAAAAGAATAAAAAAGAAAAAAAAAAAAAGGCTAGAATGCCTTTCTGCCTGTGCCAGCGATGGGGTCAAACCTGAAATTGTTCCTTGGAAAGATCAAAGGCCCCAGGCTGGGATTTCTGGGTGAGCAGCACAAATTGCTAACGGAGCCGGGCTTGCTCGGTGGCCAGCGTGGGCAGTGGCCGCGGGCTTTCCTCCGGGGGCTCCAAACGGAGGGGAAGCCTTCCCGTGGCACCCCGGGAGGGTGCAAGCCCCTGCACCCCACTGGGTGCCTCGCTGCCCCAAACTGGGGTCGCTGGGGCCAGGGTGCCCCTTTGCCATGGGACCCGGTGTGCGGTGCGGCCACTGCGTGAAAAATGGGGCTCTTGGGAGTCCTGGGATGGGGGGAATGGGCAGCCAGCATCCTGGGATGGGGGCACGGGGGCTCCGATGGTAAATGCTAAGCCGGAGCCTTTGGTTTGGCTCCTCTGCCATGTGGCAGCTCCGGCTCCGTGCCGAGCTCCGGGCAGCAAGGAGCCTTCCCGTGCTTGGTCTGGCTTGGCCCCCCCCTGCCCTCCCCAGCCGGGGGCACGGCCGGCTCGCCCGGAGCAGAGGGGAAGGTGGTATCGGCACGGGCTAATTGATACTAAATTAGGTGGGAAAAGAGGAAAGCGAAGGCGGGCGGTTCTGTAAACATATCTATTTTTCACAATCTGCGCCACCGTGATTGAAACTGGTGTCAAGGGTGATATATGATAGAAAAATTGATGAAACATTGATGTCAGGGGATGAATATTTCAGGAGGAGCTGTATACGTTGTACGGTGCTTTTCTGAAATCTTTAACCAGCGTTGGATAACCTTGAGAGGGGGTGTTTAGAAGTTTGCGCTGTGGCAAGGGGAGCGGGGAGCCCCGAGGGGGTTTGGGGTGCGCTGCCCCAGGGAGGAGGGGGATACCCCGGTGCGAGGCTCAGCACATCCCATTGCACGGGGTAAGCCTGCACCGTGGGGAAAATCATAGGACCATAGAAAGTTTTGGGTGGGAAGGGACCCCTAGAGGTCCCCCAGCCCAACCCCCCTGCAGGAGCAGGGACACCTTGAACCACATCAGGTTGCTCACAGCCCCGGCCTCCACCCCCTCTCTGGGAAACCCCTGCCAGGGTTTCACCACCCTCACTGCAAAGAATTTTTTCCTTAGATCCAGTCCAAACCTCCCCTGCTTCAGTTTAAAACCATTACCTCTTGTCCTGTCCCAGCCAGCCCTACTAAAAAGCTTGTCCCCCCCTTTCCTCTGGGCCCCCTTGAAGCCCTGACCGGCCGCACTCAGCTCTGCCTGCAGCCTCCTCTTCTCCAGGCTGAACACCCCCAACTCTCCCAGCCTGGCCCCATAGCAGAGGGGCTCCAGCCCTTGGAGCATTTTAGTAGCCCCTCGGATCATTTTAGTAGCCCTCCCTTGGCCCCGCTCCAACAGGTCCATGTCCTCCTTGTGCTGAGGGCTCCAGAGCTGGACGCAGGGCTCCAGGGGGGGTCTCCCCAGAGCAGAGCAGAGGGGCACAATCCCCTCCCTCCACGCTGGCCACGCTTCTCCTGATGCAGCCCAGGGTAGGGTTGGCTTCTGGGCTGCCAGCGCCCATGGCCGGCTCATGTCCAGCTTTTCATCCATCAGTGCCCCCAAGTCCCTCTGGGCAGGGCTGCTCTCCATCCTTTCTCCCCCCAGCCTGTATTGATACTGGGGGTTACCCCGACCCAGGTGCAGGACCTTGCACTTGGCCTTGTTGAACCTCATGAGGTTCCCACAGGCCCACCTCTCCAGCCTGTCCAGGTCCCTTTGGATGCCATCCCGTCCTTCTGGCGTATCAGCTGCATCACTCAGCTTGGTGTCATCTGCAAACTTGCTGAGGGTGACTCAATCTCGCTGTCTATGTCATTGATTAATATATTAAACAGCACCGGTCCCAGTATGGACCCCTGAGGGACACCACTCATCACCAGTCTCCATCCGGACATCGCGCCATTGACCACTCCCCTCTAGATGCCACCATCCAACCAATTCCTTATCCAATCCTCGAGGTTAACGTGTGCCAAACCTTCTCTGGCTCCGAAAGCAAGCGTGGGATGTAAAAGTCAGCCCTGGCTCCTGCAGGGGGGTTGGGCTGGGTGACCTCTAGGGGTCCCTTCCCACCCAAAACGTTCTGTGATTCTAAGCCGGGGCTCGGGGTCCGGCTGGGGACAGTGAGCCCAAGCCGTGAGCAAGAACAAGGCGGGGAAGCTCCGAGCAGCTCGCAGCCTGGTGAGTGGGAAAAGTCCTGCTGGCTCGTAGCTATTTTGAGGTAAGGCATTAATTGAGGACCAGAGGGAAAACAATAAAGCCATCCCCGAAATAGAAGCTGTCAAAATGTTGTTGCTAGGAGTGAAGCTGAACCTGAATTTTTCTTCCTTTTTTTTTTTTTTTTTTTTTTTTTTTTTTTCCCCTGTTGCAGAGCCTGTCGGCTTCAAAGCAACCACGAGGGGGGCCCAAGTTTGGGCTTTTTCTTTGCTCCCACCAACCAAACCCAGTCTCCCCCTGTGCCCGGGGCGGGAGCCGGGGTGGCAGCGGTGGCCGGGCACGCGTTAGGACTCGGGCTTTTCGGTGACATTTAGAAGATGCCTCGGGGCCCCTTTGGGTTTGCCGCTCTGAAAATTTTTTTGTTTAGTTTGGAAATGAGCGGCATTTTTTTTTTTTTTTTTTTTTTTTTTTTATTAATAAAAACTCTAAGAAAAAGGGGTTTTTCACAGGGAGGGAGCAGCGTCCGGAGGACGGGTCTTCGGCGGGGTTTTGTGTCCAGGATGAGGGGGGAGAGGCAAGATTTGCAAGCAGAAGAGTTGTTGGGTTTGGGTTTTGGTTTTTTTTAAGGCGTGATTTTGATGTTTTGTGCACAAACCCAGAGTTATTGTAGTGCTGGGGTGTGCTAGGGAGGCACAGGGAGCCCCTCCAGCACCGTCCTTTTGGGCCATGCCCGTGCCGTGGTTCCCAAGGCCCCATCCCGAAAAGCGTTTTCCTGCCACCCATATTATCTCATAGCAATTCCCATTTTTTTTTTATTTTTTCCCCACCCCCAGGCAGAAAGCTGCAAATTGAGACCCCCGAGGCACCCGCGTAGCACCGGGAAGACTCTTTGTGTATCTTTTAAAAAAGATCTATATTATTTTTGTGGTTGGTTTGCAGTGTTCAAACACCATCTGCTGTTTTGCAGGGTGGCACTTTCACAGGAGGGGGGCATTTTTAAGTGTAAATTGTTCCTCCAAGCACACGTTGCCAGCGCTGGAGGCTGAAGTACCACAGCCCTGATCTGGAATGGCCAGCATCCTCAGCTTTGCTTCTTACCTTCCCACCTGGAAGAGCATCTCCCACCTTCCATCTCCTGCAAACCCAGGGGTGGAGAGCAACCGAGGTCCTGCGCCAAGGTCCAAGCTGCTCAGGTTGGGGGAAAGAAAATAAAACGCTGATCGCTTGGTTGAGCGGTGGCCGGCATCGCGCCGCCGGAGCCGCTTGGGTTGGTTTGTGATGATAAACCGGCGAAGGGAGGAGCGTGGATCTTGGGAGTGATGGGACAGCGTTTCAGAGGGATGCACTTGGCCAAAGCTGGGGAAACCTCCTTCCCAGGGAGGTGGTCGAGTCCCCACCCCTGGGGGGATTTAAAAGAAGGATGGATGAGGTGCTGAGGGACAGGGTTTAGTGGTGGGATGGCAGGGTTAGGTTAAAGGTTGGACTCGATGATCTTAAAGGGTTTTTCCAACCAAAGTGATTCTATGATTCTATGATTCTATGATTCTATGATTCTATGATTCTATGATTCTATGATTCTATGATTCTATGATTCGTACACCCCCCCCAGTTAATCCCCTGGGCACTCGGTCTCCATTTCCAGGTGAGCAACAGCAAATACCTGGTGAAGAAAGTTAGTCCTTGATCTGTAGCACTTAAACAAATATGATTAAAATAATTGCTGCAGCCGGGTGGCTGCTCTCCCGTTTCTCGTTAAGGAATGTCACCGGGCCCTAACAACTGCAGCAGCGCGGCCCCGTGCTATTTCAGCATTCATTTGGTAGCTCATTCCCAGCTACCACCTTATTTATTTTAGAAGCTTTAATTTATGTCGGGCCAGGTACGCCAACTGTCCCAATTACGTGAAGGTTGGGGAGCAGCTCCTGCAAACCGCGCCTGAGTGGGAGCTGGGTGCTGGGATTGCCTCCTGCCACGCCGGGACGATGCTGCTGGAGCTCCTGCCACTCTCCGGGCTCAGGCAATGCACCAAGGTCCATGGACCAAGCATCTCCAGCCAAGCACCACGGACCAA
>JADKXX010007573.1:0-23715 GCA_017310255.1 Butorides virescens
GGAGGATGTCTTCCTAGAGGGGTTCAAGTATTGCTGAAAATCTGCATTAGGCTGGAAGAAAGCTGGTCCCCGTGCTCCGGAGCTCCCCGTCGGGGCTGTGGCAGCCCTAGGGGGCTCTGTAGTCTCCTCTGGGTTGCCACCACCCTGTCCGCTTTGGGGACGAGCGCGCGGTGACACCGTGTCACTGCTGGGTGTGCGCCTGGCTCCGTCGCTGGGGCCGCGGGCTAGTGCGTTGGGCTGGAAGGAAGAAGAGGTGGCAATTTGGGCTCCCTTGCCATCCCCACCCATGCATTTCCACCTGGCTCTGCGGTTCCTCTCGTCCTCCCCTGATCTTTAGGAAGGAGATGCCCGACTCGGTTGTGGAAGCACGTTTTCCCGGCGGACGCGTGACGCCTGCTGCGCATCATTTTGGCTGCTTTTTTCTGCAGTCAGAGCCCTGCAAACGCTTCCTTCCGTGCTCCGGCGCCGGCACTAAAGGGATTTGTTTCAGGAGAAGGGATTTGGCTGCGCGGCCGTGCAGCATGGAGCTGCTCGGGTGACCGGGGTCCGGAGCGTGATGAAGCCGGGGTTGCGGGGCTGCCAAGGGCTATAAAACTTTTATTTTCTCCCCCTTTGCAGTCCCTTTTTTTTTTTTTTTTTTTCTTCACGTATGTCTATGCTAAATGAATTGCTGCTGGTGAATGATGAGTCTGTGCTTGGGCGCAGCGAGCAAGGCTGGGAGGTGCGGCCGTGGAGGCTTTGCACGTTCAAATCCCGTGGTGCCGTAAGCCCAGGGATCCCAGCTTTGCCTTAAAGGAGTTCCAGCCGCGCCGTTAATCCCTATCCTGGGTCGTGGCTACTTTGGCTACCCTGTTTTATATATATATATATATATATTTATGTATAAAACGAGGTATCGAGGCGCACATTTCAGGCTATAAAATTTATACACCGAGATAAAAAAAATGTTGGCTCTGCCCAAAGCTGGAAAAGCGAGATCCAAAAGCTGGAAAGAGGGTTGGGTTTTGTTTGGGCTGAACAGTGACTAACAAGAGTTGAGTTTTTTAAAGCAAATGCTTGGGATAAACTGGTTATGCAAACCGGGGCAAACTGGGCAGGTTCCTTTGTAGTTTGCAGCAAAACCCCGGGAGTCTGGGGCGTGTTGGGGCTGGTCCTGCCGGGGATGGAAAAACCCCACGCGCCGGCTTTGCAGACGGGGTCCCAGCCGATCAGGAAGGATCCTGGGGGATGAGTGGTTGGAAAAGCCACAGGTTACTGCGGGGCCTCATCTGTCCAGCTAAAACCTTGAGTAACGCCAATCCTAAAAACCCAATGGGTCAAAAATAGATTAATTTTTTTTTTTTTTTTTTTTTTTAAATGTGGTTTTATAATACCTGCTAAGAGGAATTCGTGCTGACCTTGGCTCCAAGAAACCGTCGGGCGTGCTGGTCCCGCGCTGCCAAAAATATATAAAAGCGGAGGATCTTTGGGTTTTTTGAAGCAGCCTTCATCGGCTGCGGCCGGGAGGATGGCGTGGGGTACGCAGGCGTGCCAGCAACTCTCGGTATGCTTTGCAAAGGCGGTCGGGCTCGCAGACCGCAAGGCTTCTGGTTTCTATCACAGCCTGTGCTGTTTTGGCCAGGGGCACCCATCCATCCGTCCGTCCGTCCATCCCACAGCCCTCCCGGGCTCCGTGAGGTTCCTCTGGAGTGTGGCACTTTAAGGACCCTAGAAATAAGAAGCGGGTACGAGGGCCCTCGTGAATTTTTTAACTTCATCCCGCAACGCGGGCTGTGGGAAGGCGATGCCTTGCTTGTCAGGAAGGCAAAGGAACGCTCCGTAAAAAATCCCTCTCGCCGTTTCCCGCTGGATCGATCCTCTGGGCTGAACAAAAACCAGCTTAGGCTGTCGTCGTCTCTTTGCAGGGAAAAGCCCAGCTGCTGGATGAAGCAGAAAATGAGATGAAAACTGCCTAACAGGAAAAGAAAGATGATTTTTGCATAGAGGGAGGGGGGGGGGGGAAAGGAGGCGAAGTTGCTGCTTAACCCCGTTGGCAGCCGGTGCCTGGCCTTTGAGCATCCTCTGAGCACCGGCAGCCTGCAGTGCCTCGCCATCGCTGGACCCTTTTGCTGTCCCCATGTCCCAAGGGCTCGTTGCTGGTTCTGTCCACTCCTGCTAGCGGAGAGGGATGAGGTTGGAGGCTCGGGCAGAGCGGTTTTTCGGTGGTCCCCGGCCGGGAAAGGCAAAGCTCTGCTCACGGAGCGGATTTTTGTTGCGCACGCGCTCGCTGCCTTTCCGTCTCCATATCCCGACGACATAGCGGCTCTGTTTTCATTAGTATTTATGGACTGGCTATAAGGGGACGCAGCAGATCCAGCCGGGCTGTTAATGACCCCTGCATGAAACAGCAAAGCCCACTTAGCGGTCTCGGCCGAGGGGTTTTACTGCAGCCTCTCCCGGTCTGCCTGTGCCCATCTCCTTCCCTTAGAGAGTGATGGGGGGGGGGGCTGCCGGCACGATTTCTCTCTTAAAAGAGAAAAGGGCTTGGATTTGTGTGCCTCTGGGAGGCAAGGGGGGGAAGGCGAGCGTGTGCGAGTCTATGGAAAGTATAGGGGGAAGAATGCAAACCATATGTTTCTGTGAGGGTCAAGTTGCAGAGCTAAAACCAGCGGGGAAGCAAAAGAAGCCGGAGCCCCGCAGTTTGGCTGCGCTTTGTATCCCGGTAGGTGGGGGGGGGGGGGGGAATCCAGCGTGGCCTACCGAAGGATGATTTTAAAAAATAACCCCATCCTAAAAGATGATTTGGGGCCCTGCCTGGCACTCTGCGGTGTCGCTGCTGTCCTGCCTGTTTAGGGCTGGCGTCCAGGACTGTTTCCAAGCCCTTGAGGCTCCTATAAATAAACGTCGGGGATGCTGGGAAGAAGCTTCTCCGGGTTGCCCTGAGTTCATGGCATTTGCAAGTTTGATAGGAAGTCAAGGGAAGAAACTTTTTGCGGGGAAGGGAGTGCCTGACAGCTTGCTGGAAAAGCAAGGTTGATCTTGTGCCGTGCACCGTGGCCGTCCTTGCGTTCTCCTTCCAGCTGCCGAGAGCCAGATGAAAAGATCCATTTTCCCTTCTCGGAGTGGAAAAAGTTATGTGCAGGCAGCCCAGAGAGTTGTAGGGACTTCAGACGGAAGCGACGCGAGCTGGATTGAAGTGCTTTTAAAAAGCAATCCGAAAATAGGGGGAGCGGCGAGGTCCCGCGGCGAACTTTTTTAGCTGGGCGACATCTTTTTGTTTCCAAAACTAAAGGCGTGGAGACAATATCTGATTCCCCGACTGGCTCTACGGAGCTGTTTGCAACCTGTCAGCTTGGTAACCATCTGCTCGCAGCCCGCGGGGACCGCGCTATATATGGGATGCGGGAGGAGAGAGGCATTGCCGTGCCCCCCGGGAGCAGCCGTGGGCTCCAGCCCGACCGGAGAAGGGACCGCAGGGCACAGCATCTCCTTGGCCCATGCACCAAGAGAAGCTCCTGTGCCTAAGCTGCCAAAAATCCCGATGGATTTATCTTTTGGCTGTCTGGCTTACTTGGCTTTTTGTTTGTTTGTTTGGGGGAGATTTCTTTTTTAGCTTGGTTTCCTAAAAAAAAAAAAAAAAAAAAAAAATCCACATTTTTTTTTTTTCTTTTTGCAGTCCTGCTGCTTGCGTTTTTGCAGCCCTCCCCGTCTTTGACTTGGAAGTAGATGTCTTGCAATTAAGCTCCTGCCTGATTAGGAGACTAGCAATAAAGTTTTTTATTTAGGCGAGCTGGTCAGCCGGTGAGAGGGATCTATTAATATCCCACTAAAAAAACCCAACGGCATAACGCTTGCCACCTCCTATTGGGGAACACAAACGCCACGTGGGCGTGAGTATTTTGAGCAGCAGATCTATGGGAAAGGAGGTTTTGTTCCGACACTTGTGGGACTTGCATAGGTTGAGCTGAGATGGGGGGCCTCAAAATACGTGCGAAGGGCTGAGAAAAAAGCGTTGGAAAAACCTTAGGCAAGGTGAGGGAAGCGCCTGAAGGATGCCTTCAGGTCATGGCAAAAGGCGCTTGTTGGCTGATGGCCTTTAATTGTTGCTGAAGGAAGTGGTCCTTCACTAAATAAGGATGGTTGAGTGGCTGAAGGGGATGCAGGAGGAGAGCATCCTACCCCTGGGTCAGCCGGCAGAGATGGGAAGGGAAGGGTGGGCTTCCTTGTAGCCTACACGCGTGCTTTGGAAGAGGCTCTGCCGTGAGATTGTTGGGTGTGTTGGATGTGGCAGAGTTTCTCGGGGCTTCCTCTGCCAGCATGTGTAAAGGAAAAAAAAAAAAAAAAAAAAAGAAAAAAAAGAGTTAAACAGACATTTATGTAACCTGCAGGGTCTAAAGGCTGGAGGAGGTTGGGTTATCGTAGACCTGTGGGTCAAGGGTGTTCTGCAGCTTTGGCTTTTCACATTTCTGGGGAGCAGCTCTCCAAAAACAGAGCATCAAGGGGAACGATGGGGGAAAAGAGCATCGTCCTGTCGGCACGGTACCAGCTGCTTCTGCCGGTCCGGGCGTCTCCGCGGGGTTGGATCTGGCTGGCATTTGGCCCTGGATAAGTGCCGTAATAAACCTGGCCCTTGCTTCCCTGGCAGGCTGGCCTCCTGGCTGGTCCCGACCGAGCTGCCCAGGAGATGCTTTAAGCCAAGAGGCGTCGAGCCTGGGGAAGGGCTGCTCCATGGTTGGGTCACTCGGGTGGCGAAATGAGTCCTTGTCCTCCTGCGGAGTTCCCTGGGTTTTAAAGCCGGTTATTTTGCAGAGGCGGTCTCTTAAGGCCGTGCAGAAGGCAGCTTGAGAAACCTTGAAGAGGTTCTCAAGAAGGTGGTGAAAATGAGAACCTGGAATTACGAAAGCAAAAGCATGTTTTCTTCTAGGACCAGGGTGTTTAGTCCAGATAAAATAAAGATGGAAAGAGATGGCATCCCTTTTAATTTAAAAAAAAAAAATAAAAAAAAAATCCCAAACCAAACAACAACTCTATTTTGAAGCTGCTGAGAATGTGACTGCCCCTTGTGATGTTTCACAGCTGAGATCATTTCTGGCTGAGTTAATCCACTCTGGAGGTTTTAGTCTCAAGCTGTCTGAGCTCAGAATCTGAATTTTTACTGGGGGGGGTGGGAGGGGAATCTCAATAATTCTGGACCAAAAAAGGTAAAATAAAGCTCTGAAGAAGCATCAGTGAAGAGGAGACTCTCAGGTTTTTGGCTGGGTGGTGATCTGGAGCCGCTCTGCTCTAACTGTAACTTTGCACACGCAGAGAAGTGAAACACGAAATGCAGAGCATGGGCCCAAAGAACAGCAGCAAAAGCTGGGAGGAATTCCTCTTCTTTGCACAAAGAGGTATATGACGCATTATTTTTGGAGTAATTAAATTTCACGAGTGCTTATTTAGAATGAAATTTAGTCCGTTCGTCATGTTGCAGACTTTTGGAGAAGATAGGAAGTCCGAGGCAAGCAGGCTGCCTCTGGGAGCAGCTGAGCCTCGGAGCGGGCTTTGATTTCGGCGGTGTATCACTGGAATAGTATTGTTTATAAGCTTCTCTTGCCACATGAAAGCGATGTTGCGTTAGCCTGGTGGGTCCTAAAAGCAGCCAACTAGCCAGAAGAGGCCTGATTACAGAGCAGCAGCGCTTTCTTCCCGTCACTACAAAAGAATAAGACGATAGAAAGCGGGATCCAGTTTTAGCTGCGGTAATGCAATGCCCTCCTGGTGGTCATGTCACATGCTGGCTGAGTAATTCCCAGCCTTGTTCTGCCTGGAAAACCGGCCTCAGAGGGAGGGAGCGATGGCTTCGGCTGGGTGATGCCAGCATCGGGTTGCGGGTGGAGCTGGGATGAGGCACGGAGCTGATGGCGGTGGCCTTCAACGTTTGTAGGGATGGAGGTGCTGTGGAGCTGGTGGGTTGTCGGTTTGGGGAGGGGGGGGGTCATCACCCCGAGAAATGGGGAACGGTTTGGCTGCAGCCTGGGGTTTGCTTGGAAGACCGAGGTGTTGGCATTGGAGCTTGCAAAAGCAGCTCTGCGGTCGCTGTTGCTCGTGCTGTCCGCTTGTCATCCATCCACGGGTGGCACCAAGGCATGGCAAGTGTGGACTTCATTTTTTTTTTTTTTTTTTCCTTCAAGAAGAATAACTAACTTGACCTGTGGGTAGCTGCCGGGCCACCGGGAGCTGCACAGCCGCCCCTTTGGATGTGGGTCCTGTGGGTCAGGTTACCCTATAGCTGCATCACGTGCCACTTCTCGCCTTTCTAAGGTGGTTTGGAAATAGGACAGGGTTTTGTTTCCAGCTTGTTTTGTGTCACTTGGCTTCCCCAGCTTGTTAAATCCCATGAGGATTGCCCCAGGTGAGCCAACGGAGGGCAGGCGATTGCGAAGGAGGAGGTGGACCCCTCCAAGGTTGTGCGGTAAACTCCACGGTTGCGCAAGAAAACGTTGGTGGAGTTATTTCTTAAAAAGCAGCTACAAATCGCAGGGATGGGATGGGAAATCCAGCTTTTTGGGATGGGGAACCAGCGTAGAGAGAATCACGCAGCGGAAACATCGCGGCTCTTTGTGCCCGGGATAAAGAGTTGGTTTGGAGTTACGGGGAAGAAAAGGCGCGGGGTTGGGGGGAAGATGGTGTAAGATGGGTATTGGGATGGGGATGTAGCAGGGGGAGGCAAATGGGGCCCTAATGAGCAAACACGTTGTTGGGGATGATTGAGGATGCTGGCCCTGGACGGGGGGGGAGAAATCTTTCCTCAGCCTGATAGTGGTACGGATGCCGATTGATTTATTTATTTATTTCCCCCCCCCCCTACTTCTGTGCAGCTTTAAACACGCAGAAAACAAACTTTCCCTGCATGTCCTGGTGGCAGGACATGGGTGGGCAGCATCAGCATCGTCTTCCTTATCCCCAGGGAACGTGTGCCGGGGATGCTGCCTGTCCCACGGATGAGCCCCAGACCTGCTGCCACCCCCCAGCCTTTGGCCTCTGGGGGTTTTTTTAAACCTTATTTTCCCCCTGCTTGCCCCGTCTGCAGTTAGGAATACCTTCTACGCGCTGAAGACTTATGGTTCAGCCTGAATATGTTATCAGTGCGGTGTCTGATAAGTTTTCTGCCTCGAAGCCCCGGGGAAGTGCCTGTTCAGGGTCGCTGCAATAGATTTTCCTCCTCTTTTCCAGCTGCCTAAGAACAGTGTGATTTTCACTTACTCCTTAACTGAACGGAATTACTTTCATCACCGGGAAGAAAAATGCACATCCCAGCCAGCGTTGTCCATAAAGGCTTGTGATGCCTCTCCCTGCTTTCATAAATTCATAAATGGGTGGCAGGACGTGCTGTTTGGAAGGAATAAATCTCTGATTATTCGGATGAGCTTCGACCATATGAAGAAGGTGGCGGGGGGAAGGATGAAGGGTTTTCCTCGGTGGGCTGTGGAGCTGGTGGCCTGATCTTGGTTGTGGAGATGACTGAGGGGGGTGGTGGTGGAGAGGCGTGATGGTTTTATGTGGATGGTGTGAAGGGGGAGCGGTGGAGGCACTGGGATGTTGGATTTTGCAAGAGCAGAGATGCTGAAGCATCCCTTGAACAAGCTTGTGATGGGGCTTGGCACCGTCTGTCCTCTGAGAGCTGTGAGAGAAGTGCAATGCCCAGAAAAGAAGGGGTTTTCCCCAAAACTGCTGCTCCCCTTCCCTCCCTGTGCCTGGGTTTTGCTGGTGGGATGCAGTTGCAGGGCTGGGATTGGGGAGAGCCCCCCAGGACCCCGCTGCGTGTAGGGTGTGGGTTGTTTGCTCAGTGATAAATGAATGTCTTGGCCATCCCTTGGGATGTGGCTGGAGGGATTCCTGGTTTAAAATGGTGTCCAAGCGGGCATTTTGGGGCAGCTTTGCTGGGGCAAAGTGAGGAGGTGGCACTTCTGAAGCAACCCCTGCCCGAACCCATGGCACTCATGGGCTAATGCATACATGGTGGGGGATTGTGCCACCCTCCCGCCCCTTTTGGGGAAGGTGATACGGGGTCCCGGTCGCAGTTCGGTGGGCAGGAGGAGGTACCGTGCGGCGTGGGATGCTGAGCATCTATGGAAGCAGCCTTCTGTGCATTAAAGAACCTTTCAGGCTGTAATAGCCAGAGCTGAGAGAGTCAATCCATATCTATTTAAAGCACTTCAATAAAAAAAAAAAAGAAGATACTAAATAAAATCACAGCGGCCCTGTACTCCTTCCCTGCTTCTAGGGATTTCTCTTTCCCCCCCTGTTTTGCCTCTGGATGCATCTTAAAGCAAAGGTGGGGAAGGGATGGGGACTATTGGGAGGTTCTTAGTTTGGGTGGACAACCTACACGCCACAACAGGGGATGCGCCGAGCGCCTTTCATCGCCCCAAACCTCAGCAGTTGGGTGGGTACACACGTTTTCTTACGGAATTTTTATTAAAGGCAGTTTCCCTGCCTTCCCCGGCACAGCAGAGAAGCTCGGATGGTGTGTGCTTGCTTTTTTTTTTTTTTTCTGTGGCAGGGAGGTGACAAGCGGGAAACTGTCCTTGCAGGCCCTCTGCGATGCTAATGGGAGCTGCAGGTTGGCACTCCCCAGAGGTTTTTTGGTTTATGGGTTGGGTTTTTTTGTTGGTTTTTTTTTATTTATTTATTTTTTTCCCAAAGACTAACCAGGGAACAACTTGTTGAAGGATAAAATTAAAAAGCCCGTGGCGGTTTATTTTGAGGATGGCGTGTTTGCTTTCACATCGTGCTGGAGGGAATTGCTCTGCTACTGTCAGCAAATAAATAAAATAAGAGCTTTGTTTTAAATTAGGCTTTCTTCTGGTAGCTAATTAGGCGAGCTGATACCTGCAGTTGCATTACCTAGGCACCAACTGTACCCTGCATATTTGAGGCATATGGCTGGTGTCGGCAGCTTCTAAACATCATTACCCCCTTCTTCTTAATTTTTTTTTTTTTTTAAATATCCCTTTAATTGGATGCAAATTCTTTGGGGCTCCGATGGCATCGGCAGAGTCCTCCTTGGGTGGATGCCCATGAAATCCCTGCCGGGATGAAGCCGAGCGTTGCCGACACCGGCCGGGGCTCGGCTGTCCGTGGCAGCCATGTCCCGACGGCACCGCCGGGCGAGCACAAATTCACCGCGTGATGCTTCCCAGCTACGGAGGGGAAGGGTCTGGGTACATAAGTGCAAAAATAACCACTGGAATACTGCAAAAATAACCACTGGAAACTCTTTTTGGGGTGTTGGTGCACCCGGCCCTCGTGCCGGGCGGGAGCTGAGGGAGCGCCGGGCTGGAGCCATGGCAGCCGGCAGGAAGAAGGCCAGCAGCTCGGCTCTCGCCTCCTCTCCTTCATCCTCCTCGCTGTTATTAGGCTGTGTGAAGTTCCCGTCCGTCCTGTTGGGAATGGAGATGAGCCCCGCGGCAGCTCTGGCGCCAGCGTCTGAGCGGAGCCCGTCACCCTCCTCGCTGGGGAGGAAGGCTCTGGGCGGGAGGGCCAGTCCTCCTCTCCCTCCCACCCTAAAGGCTGCTGCTCTCTCAGAGGGCCCACAAGCCGAGCCCTGAAGGCCTTGGGCTTGGTTTTTTTTTTTTTGGGTGGGGGGCAGCTCACAGCCCTCACCCCTCATCTTTGTGGGTGCCCTTCATGGGTGGGAGGGAGGGAGAGCTGCCGCCTCATGGCGGCTCTCCCGGGCCGTCGCCTCATGGCCCCCAGGCCCATGCCCTGGGCTTTTTCCCAGCGGGATCAGCCTGGTCCTGGCTCCTTGCTCAGCCTTTTTTTTTTTTTTGGAGCCGGCCTACCTAGGACTTGACTTTATGGGGAAATTAAGCAGAGCAATTATCCCTGGGATAATTACACGGCCCTTGTGCAAGGCAGTGGGTGCTTCCGACCCCTCCGGCCGCCCCGGGAGCGAGCGCTGGCGGCTCAGCTGGAACCCTGGCTCCATGGCTGCCGACCCCAGCGGGGTCCCTGCCTGCCCCCCCTTCTGCGAATTTTGTGCAGGGGGGGTGGGGGGGGGGGGGGGTCTTTTCCCCCCCCCCCCCCCCCCCGCCCCTTCCTGGAGCTGTTACAGGGGCTGCCCCCATCCCACATTCCTCTTCAGGAGGAGATAAGGATCCTGTCTGGCGCCGGGGGTTTCAAATGTGCTCCCTGGTTATCAGCAGGCGCCGGGGCAGAGCCCCCCCGGCAGCAGATAAAGAGGGAAGGGGAGCAGAGGAGAGGGGGGCTGCTGCCAGCCCTGCCCCACTGCTCCCCCCGCTCCGCAGCCCCCCGCTCCTCGCCCAACTCCACCACTGCGCTTAGGAAGCTGTTAACCCCGCTTGAAAAGGTATATTTTTTTTTTTTTTGCATGCTCCTGTGGCCTGGTGGCTGCCGGAGAGGAGTTGCAGACAGGGCTTGTGTGGGGATGGAGCGGGATAAGGGGGGGAAGAGAGAGAAAATGGCAGCTCGGCTCGTTGCTCCCCGTCTTTGCTCAGCTCGCCTCCCAGCACAGCGCTTTCCCCCCTGTTCATGGCCACGTGAGGTTTCAGCACAAGGATGCTGCCCCCATGCACGCAGTGCTGCTCTCCTCCCCGGGAAGGAGGGATGTGCACGTCCAACAGCATGGGCAAGGGTGACAGCAAGCACCGTGTTGTGTGGGACCTTGCCATGTCCCATGCTCCCCCCACCCAGCCCCTTGTGTTGCACAGCTTGGCCTTGCACGTCCCCCCACTAGCCCCTTGGGTTGCACAGCTTGGCCTTGCACGTCCCCCCCACCAGCCCCTTGAATTGCCCATCTTGGCCTTGCATGTCCCCCACCAACTCCTCGAGCTGGGCTTGGCCAAGTTGCCCTCTTGAGTTTTAGGAGCTGTAGGGCAGGGTCCTTATCAGTGGGGTGAGCCTGCACCCAGACAAAAGCTCTTATCATGCTTGTGTCCCGGCTGTGGCATCTCTGTATGCAATTAAGCCCCATGTGTCTCCTGTCTGCCAAGGAATCTGGAGGCAAAGGAAGAGGCTTATCTTCCTGCTGATGGCTGGAATGCTCTTGCAGCCCAAAGGCATTTCTCTGCCTCGCTAATGCTGAGATCTGGGGGAAAAAAAAAAACAAACCAGGGAATTTTGCCTTCTCTTTTCACTATTAAGCTTATAAATAACAGCGTAGCATCCCAGGGAGGGGTGGTGGTTCAGTTGTTTTTTTTTTCCTTAACTTTTTTTCTTCCTCCAAGTTGATATCCCAGGAATGTGATCTCTCACGCTGGTAAAGCCCAGCTTCTGGCCTCCTTTCTCCTCCTTCCTCCTCCGTCCTTCCCAGGCTTTAAAGAGCCAGGCCTTGGAGATGAACTGGTGGGATCTCGCATCCACTGGGATGCTTCACAATCTTCGGGGCCTCTGGTTTCCGGTGTGATCTCTCTGAAGCTTCCTGCATTAATATTTGATGCTCTTCCTTGGGGTGAACATTAAAAGAAATGACCACCACCAAAAAAAAAAAAAAAAAAGACAAGAAAAAAAAGGTGCTTTTTGTTTTTAGTGGGGAGAGAGAAAGAAGGAGGGGTGAAAAAGCTGAAACGCAATCGTTTTTTATGGCTTCCTGGAATGGCTTGGATGTGGGTTGGACGGCAGCGGGTCAGGAGGAGAAGGAGCAGATAGCCCCATGATTGTCTGCCTACTTGCATCTTTCCCTTTCAGGTCGTAAATATAAAACCACTACTTGAAAAACAAAAAGCTCGTTAAGCTGTCAGCGGGCTCCCTCTTGGAAGGTCATAAATGTGTCTCTTAGCAGCGCCTTTCGTTCCTGTCCCAGCTGGGGCGTAGGCACTGGGTCCTCCATGGGGCTGCAGGGTGGTCACTGCCCATAGGGGCACCAGGAGCTGGGGGGGTGGCGGGGATCCTGACCCCACTAACGAGGGGAGTGACATTGATACTGGTGACAACTGGTTGAATGACAGGGCTCAGAGGGTTCTGATCGGCGGGGCAGAGTCCAGCTGGAGGCCGGTAGCTAGTGGAGTTCCCCAGGGCTCGGTACTCGGCCCAGTGTTGTTCAACATGTTCATCAATGACCTGGATGAGGGGACAGAGTGCACCATCAGCAAGTTCGCTGACGACACTAAACTGGGAGGAGTGGCTGATACGCCGGAAGGCTGTGCTGCCATTCAGCGGGACCTGGCCAGGCTGGAGAGTTGGGCGGAGAGGAACCTGATGAAGTTCAACAAGGGCAAGTGCCGAGTGCTGCACCTGGGGAGGTCAAACCCCATGCACCAGTACAGGCTGGGGGTGACCTGCTAGGAAGCAGCTCTGCCGAGAGGGACCTGGGAGTCCTGGTAGACGACAAGCTGACCATGAGCCAGCAGGGTGCCCTTGTTGCCAAGAAGGCCAATGGCATCCTGGGGTGTATTAGGAGGAGTGTGGCCAGCAGGTCGAGGGAGGTTCTCCTCCCCCTCTACTCTGCCCTGGTGAGACCCCACCTGGAGTACTGTGTCCAGTTCTGGGCTCCCCAGTTCAAGAAAGACGAGGAACTCCTAGAGAGAGTCCAGAGGAGGGCAACGAGGATGATAAAGGGTCTGGAGCATCTCCCCTACGAGGAAAGGCTGAGAGAGTTGGGCTTGTTCAGCCTGGAGAAGAGGAGACTGAGAGGGGATCTCATCAACACCTACAAATATCTTAAGGGCGGAAGTCAAGAGGACAGAAGCAGCCTGTTTACAGTGGTGTCCAGCGACAGGACTAGGGGCAACGGGTGCAAACTGAAACATAAGAGGTTTCAGTTGAATATGAGGAAGAACTTCTTTACTCTAAGGGTGACTGAGCACTGGAACAGGCTGCCCAGGGGGGTTGTGGAGTCTCCTTCTCTGGAGATATTCAAAGCCCGCCTGGATGAAGTCCTGTGTAACATGCTCTAGGAGAGCCTGCTTGAGCAGGGGGGTTGGACTAGATGATCTTCCGAGGTCCCTTCCAACCCTTGCGATTCTGTGATTTTGTGACAACATCCTACCACCACAAATTTGGGTCTCCCCATCCCTTCTTGACTTGTGCTTCGGTCTTCCACGTGGACCTTGGGGTATCACCTCTAGGTGTGATGGTGCTCCAACGGAGCTGAAGCCAAGCACAAACTCTGCACAGGCTCTGTCTGCTGGTGCGTTGGTGCAGGATCAGGGTCGTCTCCATCAGCCAGGGCCTGCAGACTGTTGGCTTCTCTTGTGAAAGCCTCTGGTAGGGTGATAAAAAAATACTAAATTTGAAATGAGATTAACTCTTCCGATAATGGTGAGCTAGGGCCTTGGCAGTAAGGTGAAGGGAGAGGGTGATGGAGCTTCATGGCCAAGCATTCTCCCAGCGGGTTGGGTTTACGGTTGCGTTGGCATTGACGAGTGGTGGCCCACGTTGCCTGTCCTGCGGTGGGGGGCAGGTGCTGCGGGCGAGGGCGCAGACTCCTGCCTCTGCACCACCTCATTGATTTTTATTGCAAACAGCTCGGCTCAGCTCCTTGCAACTTGCTGAGGCGGGTGTTAGGGATGATTCAAGTAAACAGCCTGGCAAACAGCAGAGAGGAGGAGGAGGAGGTGGGGAAGAGCGTCCTGTTGCCTTCTCCTGGGAGATGGTCTACAAAGGAGCAGCCAGGAGGGGCGGTTGACGTAAACACGGGTTGGTTGGGGATGTCTCTTGTTCTGGTGGGGGTTTCCCACTGTCTCTGGCTGCGTTACGACTAGGCAAAACAACCTGGGAGATCCTTCCCGTGCCCTGGTGAGGAGGTTGGATGTGGGGATGGAGAGGGAGGAGTGACCCATGGGCGTCAGGCAGCTACTGGTGGGTGCAGAACCAATCCATCCCGGTGTGGAAAGGATATCAATATTTTACAGCCTATTTTTTTTTTCCAGAGGGATGTTTTCCATGCTGAGAATAAAGACGCCCATCCCTGTGATCCATGAGGTCATTTAGGGCCCCGATATTTTTCTCTCGGTTACACCATGTGCTGAAAACGCAACCGCTCTCGCATTAACATCTAATTAGCAGCAGCTAAAAAAAAAAAAAAAAAAGACAATACACGTGCCTGAGACTGGGGGAAGAAAGAAAAGGGCGAGAAATTAGAGATGCAAAAAACCTGTGTTAGATCATCTGGCCTTTCCTTCGGGATTGTTTCGGCGATGTTTTGTCCAGTCTTGCTCAAAAGTCTCCAGGGCTGTTACCGCTTCCCTCTGGGGACATTTCATTGTGTAGCGAGAGAAACCTTTATAAATGTAAAAGCTTTATACAATTGAGGTAAAAGAAACAGATTGAGTCATTGTATTGTTCTTTGTAATCAGCTTTGCTTTTCATTAATTTCCTCCCCAAAGCCTTATTTAGGCTGGGAATTTGAAAGAAAAAAGCAGGGAAACCGCACGTGCGGATGGTGGGAACCACACAGGGATGGTGGGAACGGGCTGCCCGGCTCCGGTGGGTTCCTGTGCATCACCCTCCTCGCCCCGATGGCCTGGGATGTGTTCCGACGCCTTCAGGAGCCGCTCTGCCTGCTCGGTGGGCCAAATTTAGCTGCGGTGCTGCACACCGGGGACCGGTTCGGTGCTCTCACCGCCTGGGGTCCGACTTGTCTGGGCAGCTGCCTTTTAATTTAGCTGGTTTTAAAGTAATAGCACCCAATAAAAGGCTACAGGTGGGCATCAGCTGGTGCAAAGATGACCAGAAAATCGAGGAACAAAGTAGGACCGGGCGTTTGCAGCACCCTTGCTGCTGCGGTGGCTCGGGGCGCCTGGGTTTGGGGACTTGCGCCCTTTGTGGGTGTGCAGCCACGTGGGCTTGGGCACGCAGCGTCCCATGTCCCTGTCCCTGTCACATCGGATGCTTTTTGCTTGTGGCGTGTTCTGGGTGAGGCTGCTTTAACTAGGTCTCTGTATCCTCCCATGTCCCGGTGGTTTTGCTTTTTTAACCTTGCCAGCCTGCTGGATAATTTTTTCCTTTGAAGTGCCTTGGTTCTTTCCCTTCCCAAACCACTGTCCTTCCTCCTCTGATATATATATATATATATATATATATATTTTTTTTTTTTTTTTTCCCCTTTCTTCCTCCCTCTCTTTTTCTCTGGCATCCCCATTCTCATCCCTAACATCTCCCTGTCACTCCCTGAGTCCCCTATGTCTTGTCTTGGCTCTCCAAGGGGAGATGCTCCAAATTCAGGCGGGCTGCCAGCATGGCTGCGAAACACTCCCCCCAAAAAAATGTACCTTGTCCTTCCTGCTCTTGCGGGACGCCTGGGCCACGAGCCGCCCATGCTCACCGGTCCTGCCTGCCGCTGCCCATGCGTACGCGACGAGAAATGAGCAGCGGGTGCCAGATGCCGGGTCCAAGCGCCGGACTGACCGGCTTTAATCCTCCCCGCCGGAGAATGCGAGATGCTAATCCTGGGCTCTAGCAGAGCAAGGGGAAAGCGTGTCTCTTGCCTGCGTAGGAAAGGCAGGGATGATGCTTTGGGAGGAACTGGGGTTTGCTTTGGTTTTACATGGTGAGCTGGGGGGGATTCCATCCTGTGCAAGGAGCGGCTGGTTTGCTCTCAGGAGCCGAGTGAAGCTGGCTCGCCAGAAATTTGGTGCTTTGCCCCGTGCCCTGTTGCAGCCGGTGCAACAGCAACGGAGGCAGCCGAGTTGCTCCGTGCGTTTGAGCAGGGTCGTTGCCTTTCCCGGCTGAAAATGCAGCTGGGGGTGCACGGAGATCACAGAAGTGGCTCCCGCTGTGATCCAGACCAGTCCTGAGCATCGCTGCTCTTTTCCCTCCAGCTCCCCCCCTGCTATTTTGCAGCTCTGTGGGGTTCCTTGGCACCCCCGTGCCCCCCTCTTTACTTGCCCCCGGAGCACCCCATCTGCTATGGGTGGGTAGAGAGGGAAGATGTGGGATGGCAGCTTGGGCTGGTGGCCATGGGGGAATTCCCCCACGCGGAGGGCCTCGGCTGCGAGCCCGCTGAGCCGGCTTTCCTCCCGCGCAGCCGGGCTGGAGCCAACCCCAGCGTCAGGCCCTGCAACTTCCCCAGGCGTCCCGGGTCTGTGCATGGGGTCGTGTGCCAGGAGGCTCCTTCTGCAGGGCTTTTGGAGGAGTAAGAGCAGGAGATGAGAAACGGAAAGAAGAAAATACCTCCAGCCCCTGCGTTTGCGGGGCCAGGGCATCCCCTCTCCTCCGGAGGAGGATGTGGGGCATCTCTGCGGGCTGGGAAAGTGTGCCCGGGTGCTGGCCGACCAGCCTGCCTCCGTCCTGCAGTGCTTAGAGCCCTGCACTGGGGTGTCTTGCACTGCTTGGGCATCCTTTAATGCCCAGAGACCTGCTCCGGGGGTGCCCTGCGATGCTCCAGACCCTGCGCCGGGGCATCCTGCAGTGCTCGGGGCATCCTGCAGTGCTCAGAGCCCTGCACCAGGGTGTCTTGCAATGCTTGGGCATCCCTTAATGCTCAGAGACCTGCTCTGGGGTGCCCTGCGATGCTCCAGACCCTGTGCCGGGGCATCCTGCAGTGCTCAGAGCCCTGTGCCGGGGTGTCTTGCAATGCTTGGGGCATCCTTTAATGCTCAGAGACCTGCTCTGTGGGAGCCCTGTGATGCTCCAGACCCTGTACCCGGGGCATCTTACAGTGCTTGGGGCATCCTGCAGTGCTCAGAGCCCTGTATCAGGGTGTCTTGCACTGTTGGGCATCCTTTAATGCTCAGAGACCTGCTCTGGGGTGCCCTGCGATGCTCTGGACCCTGCGCCGGGGCATCCTGCAGTGCTCAGAGCCCTGCACCGGGGTGTCTTGCAATGCTTGGGGCATCCCTTAATGCTCAGAGACCTGCTCTGTGGGAGCCCTGTGATGCTCCGGACCCTGTGCCAGGGCATCTTGCAGTGCTCGGGGCATCCTGCAGTGCTCAGAGCCCTGCACGGGGATGTCCTGCTCAGCGGTGCCGTGTCCCTGGGGCTCTCCTCCCTCTGGCAGAGGGGCTGCCCATGCACTGCTGGGCCCCTGGGTGGGAATGGCGCGAGGGTTTACCCCTTTCAGCTGGCACAGAGAGGGATGGGAAGCTCAGGAATTTGGTCGCTCAGCAAATGAGCTGAGCGATGGGCACGGCTTTCCCCAAGGAATGCCCTTTTGGGGCAGGGGGAGGGGGTTTTGGGTACCCCTGCTGATTTGGAACCACGGGCGCAGGTACCCGGAGCCGTGCCGGGGGCTTGGCTTGCAGGACGGCTCGGGCCAGATGTTTCCCAGATGTTGCTCACTTCCTGTCTGGCTCCTCCGCATTTAGCTTTTTATGTACTTGTTTGTTTTGGACTACAAACAAAATAAAAAGGGTTTTTATAACCCTGTTCCCATGAGGCTGCGAGTTCAGGATATAATCTGAAGTCTATTCACTATTGTCTCAATTCCTCTCCCTGCCCTCGGTGTCATCCCCAGGCGCGCACAAACTCACACGCTGCTTTTGTTAAGAGGTTTTGTATTTATTTCCCCCCCCCCCCCCCCCCCCGACTTCTATTCTCAATGGGCCACAAGGCATTTTTCCTTATGACCACCTCCAGCGCTCAGGGGAGCAGTGGGAATATCCCTGGCCAGTTTGGGATGGAGGCAGGAGGAGGAAACGCCGTGGTTCTCGGTCCCGACCTACTCCTTGCCATGGGCTGTAGTGTTAGGAGGGCTCTCCTGGATGTCTGAGAATGGGAAACTCAGTGCACTGGTGGGATCCAGCGTACCGATGCTTGGGCCAGCACTTTGCCTTGCTGAGGATGTGTTAGAGAGGGATGAAGCGGGGTGCAGAGCCCACTTTTAAAAGACAGGAAGATTAAAACGCTTGGATTAAAGGTGTTTCTACTCGGTCAGGTGAATGCAGGGGTTAAAAAAGCCAAAAAAAAGGGCTCAGGAATGGTATTGTAGAAGGGAATGCTGTCGGCTTAGGGGTAAGGGGAGGAAAAACTCCTCTAAAAGTATTGTAGGTTCTGGCGTGTCAGGATAGTCCTGGCAATCGCCGTAACCGAGAGCTGGTGCGAATGCAGCCGTGGAGTTTTCCTCTGCTGGAAAGGACCCGGAGCAGAACTGGGGCTGCTGCTCGGCCGGCTCCTTCGGGGGATGCTCCCTGTCCCATCCCGTCCCCCTGGGTCTCGGGGCAACCGCTGCGGTACCCACCGGGCTCAAACACGTGGGGAAACAAAACGAAGCTGGCAGCATCCGCTTAAAATGTGTGTGTTTGGCTCTTTCTGGTCTCCTCTCAGTTCATTTTTATATATATATATATATTTTTTTTTTTTTTTTTTTTGGTGTGCCTGTTGGGGTTAAGGCCCCTTTCCCTCTTTTCTTTCTCCTTCTCTCTTAATTGCCTGTTAAATAATTTAAACATTTAGGACTAAAGGGCTTCAATTATCCATTAATTTACATTAGTAATTTCTATATCAGGCTGAATGGACACACTGTTAGCGTAATGGGTCCCCGCGGACGGGCAGAAGCCCTGCTGCAGTGCTTTTTCCTGGAAGCACAGCCATTTCTTTACACCTCCCAGCCTTTACTTCAAGCGGCGGAGCCCGGCTTTGCAGGTGGCAAATGCAGCCCCGGCTCCTTGGGAGAGAGGGTTGCTTGGGGTTTGATGCAGCATTTTTTTTTTTTTTTTTTTTTAAAATCTTTTTTTGCAGTTTGAGCTGTGCTTGCAAGAGCCCGGCGCTGCCCGCTGCGATTCCTGCGCTATACGGAGCCCACCTAAATAACCCCTTCGGACCTTGGCTGCAAGCGCCGCTGTCCTGAGCAGGTTCTAGCTTATACTTAGCGCTAGATTTGAGACTAAACCCCGGCTTTAAATTCAACTAGAAGAGCTGCATCCCTGCGTGGGTCTGCATTTTATGATTTGCTGCTTACTGGCACCGAGGCATCCTGGTTGGGGGCTCCAAGTGGGCGAACCGGAGGAGCCCGGTGTGCTTCCAGGAAAACTCGTCTATCCAGGAGCGGGGAGAGACCTGTGGGAAGGTGCGGGAGGATCCTCAACCCCGTCTGCCTCCTCCTTGGCGAGCTCAGGCCTTGCAAGCCCCAGCTTAAGCCTCGCCTATCGACGAGCCGCCTGGCCGGGGTTGAACACATCGCCTGGCGGTGGGCACGTGCCGTAGTGATAATGACAGGGATAATTTGGGAGGTGCAGCGGGGGCTTCCCGAGGTTAAGCCCCTCGGCTGCAGCTGTGGGTGCCGCAGGGATGCCAGGAAGCGGATCCAGGCTGGTGGGTGGCTGGCACTTAGCCTTAAAAGCTGGTGTCCCCTGCGTGGTGACAGCCGGCTCTGCCCTCCTATCACCCTGCCCCAGGACAGGGACAGGGCAAAACCTATTTTCTGCGTTCAGAAATACCATTTTGGGGTTTTTTTGGGTGCTAGTAACACAGTTGGTTTGAACTCCACCCGCTCGCCGCCAGCCCTGGGCTAGCTGGCAGCCGCGGTGGCTAACTCGGTGCCATGGCATTGCTGGCAGCTTGCGGGGCTCAGCAGGGCATCATCAGGATCCGGCCCCGCTGCGGCGCGGGTGTTGAGCAGCATCGAAACTCCCTGTTCCAGGGCAGGAGGGAGGCCATTTACTGATTGGGCTCCAGGGAAAAGCAAATTGGAGCCAAGCTCCATCACTGCGGCACGCCGGGGATGCGGGAGCGTGCCCCGCTTTGGGGGGGGGTGGGTGTGGGGAGCTGGCCCATGGCCCTGGGTGCGGGGGTCTGCACCAACCCAGCCTGCCCTCCTGGAGCAGGGGTCACTTAATGACTCTGATTACCCACAGCATGGCTGTATTTAAAGCAATTAGCACAAATCACTTATGGAAATGCAGCCACTGGGGGATGGAGAGGAGGAGAGGACGGGGCTGGGGGGCACAGTGCTTTTTTTTTTTTTTTTCTCCTCCTTTTTCTGTCTGCCGTGCGCTTGATGCTCAGTACGCGTGATCCTTTGCCCTCGCTCCCCGGAGACCTTTCTGGAGATCACCTCTGGTCCCAGTCTCTTGGTGCACACCTCTTGGAGGTGCCTCCCAGCCCTGCAAGAGCCGTTTTCACCACCAGCCCGGCAAAGACTGTGCCTTGGGTGGCCGGCATCCATCCTAGCCATGCTCCAGCTTTGCGGCTGGAGATGCTCAGCGCCTTTGCCTCTGGATTCAGCGTCCCCAAAGTTCATTTAATTTGGTAGCGTTGCGCCTTGCTGGCAAGCGTCCCGGTTTCGTAGGGTGATCTTCATCCATCCCTCAGGGTCCTGGAGCACTGAGGGAGAAGGGAGGGAGGGGACGGCATGGGGGTGTATCGCTACGTGTAGGTCCCTACGGGTCACAGCACCGCCGGGGAGGGTGCTGTGTGGGGTACCACCCCCGTCGGGTGGCACAGACCCCCAAAACCGGGGGGTATTTCCAGCCATGGCACCTCCGGCGCCGAGTGGTACCCGTGCTGGGAAGGGGAGGATGCTCGTGGGGAGGCTGGCCCGCCTCGGAGTCGGGGTTTGGTCCGTGGGGCAGAGCGGTGGACAAAGGGAGGAAAGAGAAACTCAGCGCTGCGGGAAGGCGGGCTGCGTCCGGAGAAGAAAAGGTGGAAATTCCCGGCGGTGAGAAAGGAAAAAACCGGCTGTGGCGGCTCGGGGTCCCATGGGATTTACGTGCCAGGGAGCGCGGGAGGGGACGAAGGTGCCCAAGGAAGCTCCCGAAGGCTTCCCACCTTGCTGTCGATGGGAATGGGAGCGGGAGGGAAGAGGCTTTGTGTTTTTAGGGGTTTCCTTCTGCTGGAGCGTGGGATGTTTCCCCCCCTGTGGTGCGGGCAGGGAGGCAGTGATGCCAGGTGAAGGCAGGCACCGAAAATCAGCACCCCCTAGGAAAAAAAAAACAAAAACCAACCCAAAAAACCCTTCCCAGCTTTAATCAGATCTCATTCTTTTTTTGCTCTCTGTAAAAAGCAGGCACGAAGTGCTAGGAGCCCAGCTGGCTTCAGGGGTTTAGAGGGGAAGGAGTAAAACTAATCAAGGTAATTGCTAAAATCCTTTTGCAACCGGATGGAGACCGGGCTGCGATGGGAAAGCCGAGCTCTGGTCTCGGGTACCTGCTCTCCCACCCGCTCCTGGCTGCCGGGATTAAAGCATCACGGAGGCAAGGGGATGGGGAAGCCTCGTCCCCTAAGCCAGTCTTGCTGATTGATCGGGGTTTTTTAGTCTTTAATAGGGATATTGCTGAAAGAGGGGGGAGAGAAAAGTCTTAATATTTGATACTTGGCATCGGAAGGGATGATTTTGGGTTTTTTCCCTTAAATCTTTTTCTCTCCCTGTTCTCCCCCTCTTTTTTTTCCTTCCGTTTGTCCCTCACTGTGGCAGTAAAATGAAGAGGGAAGAAAAGGGCAGAGAAAGGATGATGAAAAGCAAAATATTTCCAGCCTCCATTTGTGGTGGTTTTTGGTTTGGTTTTGTTGTTTTGGTTTTTGGTTTTTTTTAGCGTAGCAACAAATCTGAAAGATTAAGGGCAACTTTAAAGGCTGTTTAATAAAGGGGCCTTAATCAGCTGCTCTTGTGATGTTCCTCCCCCAGCTGAATTAATGGGGGAATTTGGGGCATCGAATGGACCTTGTCTTTTCTTTGTTATGATTAAAAAAAAAAAAAATAACGCAGTGATGAAAAGGATTTTAAGAAGGACGCAGCCTTGCGCACCGCAAGCACCTTGCTGCGTTGCATTTGGACGCCCCGGCGGGGTGGGAGGTAACCCCGGCCGGTGGGTTTGGTGGGGTGGGAGCCCTGGCTCGGGGTGCTGGGGGTGTCGGGGGGTGGGGGGGGTTGCCGGGGAGCGGGGTGCTGCTCCCAGCCCACGCCTGCCGCCGTGCGAGCTGCGGGAGAAGAGTGGGAAAAGCGTGGGGGAAAGTAGGGCAGCGTCTGGCGAGGGGCCTGCGGAGAGGCTGGCTGGGGGCGGCGGGGAGCATCCTTCCAGCCTGTTTTGGCTTCCCGGGGCTTGCACGAGCTGCCGGGGAGGAGGGGGTGGGTTGAGAGAAAGACAAAAATGATGGTGGAGGGGGATGGGGGGAGCAGGGAAGGAAAGCTTTCTCCTTTTCTACTGCTTTTTCCCCCTTCTTTGCAACCAGCCGTGAACTTTGGGCTTTACCTCCTTGGGCGCACGCCATCCCTCGCTTCCCCGCATCGGCTTCCTTGGGGTGGGACGTGCATCGCCCTCCTTCCCGGGATTTGGGGAGAATCCAGAACCGTCTGCGAGCTGCTTTTAGAGGGCACGGCCATGTTGTCCCCCCTTGATATTTGGTGTCTGGATGCTCAGAGGGTGAAACCCCCTCCCCTCCAGCTCATGGCCCCCGTCATCCAGGGAGGGATGCTCGGAGCTGGGATGCCCTGGGCAGAGGAGCATCCTCCTCTTCCCGAGGAGCACCGAGCGGTTCCCAGTCCCGCTTGCCCCCGGTTTAAAGTTGCTTTTCGTGCCTGAAGCCAAGGCGGTCGCCTCCAGTTTTGCACGTTGAGGGGGGGGAAAAAAAAACAAAAACCAACCCAACCAAACCCAACCAAAAAACCATTGCAAAAGAGCCGCCTGGAAATTGTACTCTCAAGGGGAGTGCTGGGGAATTTACATTTTTAAATATGTATGTAATTTGGGCGAAGGGGAAATCGCTTGCTGTCTGCGAAAGCGTCAACTTTCTTTCTCACGGAGTTAGCATTTTAAAGCTGCATTGCTCATGCGAACAGGAGCCCCTTTTTATTTTTCCAGGGAGAGATTGATTTACTGCCGTTTGAATGATAATTAATAATTCCTTGGACTTTCTGGCGTTAACCGGGGCAACAAGTCCCTGTTTGGTCCCTGTTTTCTTTTCCCTTCTCTCTTTTCTTGCCGGAATTATTATTCTTTTCACAACAGAAACACAGCACACGCCGCACATGTGAATAAACAGCGTCTTACCGCATGACCCACTGCTGGCTTTTTTTTTTTTTTTCTTTTATTAGCCAAAGCAAATAAATAAAAGTCCGTATAATGATGATATCCATTAAAAATAACGCCGTAGCTCGGTAAACAGAACTGACGATACAAGAGTCCCGCGACAACGGCATTAAAATAGCACAAAAAAAAGGGTCCATGCCCGTAACAAGAACCAGCGCTAGATGAAATTTGGAGATAGTTTTCAAGCGTAACCGCTTCCCCGAAGGAAATGTCTGAGATGGCACAAAAGCAGCGAGCACAATAGAGTGTAACGGGGATTTGCTACGTAATTCCACCTCCTTTTCCCCTTCTTTCTTTCTTTCTTTCTTTCTTTCTTTTTAATTCCTTCTCCTTTCCGTGGGTATTCACGGGGATTCGCGAGGCTCCCAAGCTCTGCTCTGTTAAAACCAGAAAGAAGGAACGGTTTATTCCAAGCTGCCCGCGCCGCGCGGTAAATTTATATCCTGAAAAATGAAGAGGTTCGTGCCATAAGGGATCTCAGACGTTTACACTTCTCAGGAGGCATCGCCTTTGATTATCATAATCATAAAGATAAACAAAAGAGTAGCGGCTCCATAAATACCCCAGCGTAATGCGTAATCAGCAAGATAAATCTCTCTCCTCCGAAATCCCAGCCCGGGAAGTTGCTGGCAGAGCCTGGGTTTCTCTTGCTGCGGGGTGGTCGGGGTTTGGGTGGGACCCTCTCAGCCCCCCGGGGATGTGGGGATGCTCTCGTGGGATGCGCGGGGATGCTCTCGTGGGATGCGCAGGGATGCTCTCGTGGGATGCGCAGGGATGCTCTCGTGGGATGCATAGGGATGCTCTCGTGGGATGCTCAGGGATGCTCTCG
>JADKXX010007575.1:0-22654 GCA_017310255.1 Butorides virescens
TTATATCTAGCCTAAACCTACCCTGATTTAGTTTAAAACCATTACCCCTTGTCCTAACGCAGCTGGCCCTACTAAAAAGATTTTCCCCCTCTTTCCTATAGGCCCCCTTTAGGGATTGAAAGGCCGCAATCAGGTCTCCCCGCAGCCGCCTTTTCTCCAGACTGAACAACCCCAACTCTCTCAGCCTGTCCTCATAGGAGAGGTGCTCCAGCCCTCGGATCATTTTAGTAGCCCTCCTCTGGACCCGCTCCAACAGTATGAAACCCTCCGGAGTGTCCCAGTGCATCCCCCCAACCTGAGCGTGGCTGTCCAGCCAGGAGAAGCCAGAGACCTGCTTCTTGCAAGGTTTCATATATATATATACATATATATAAAAAAAAAAATATATATATATATATAACGCAACCATAACACAATAATGTTACGCCAGACCACCGCAGGGGAAGGTTGTCCTAGCAGGGGATACCCTCTCCCCGCTTTATGGGGCCATCTATTGGTGTCCTTTTTACACTGGAGCAGACCAAAACCTTTCCCCAACCTCTCCATCCTCTGCGGGAAGGAACGCATGGAGGTGCTGGTGTTGCACCCCTGGGAAGGTGCTTTTTTTTTTTCTTTTTTTTTTGGAATATTGCAGTCACTGCTGGATGGTCGGGGCAGCCGGGGGCAGCACCGTTCAGCCTCATGGCACAGGCGGGCGTGCTTTCCCCCCCCACCGACTGTACGTGGATTTTTGGGCCCCCCCCCGCCACGAGCGTTAGTAGAAGGAGAGTTTTCCCATGCGGCGGGTGGCCGGGCATCAGGAGGGGGGATGAAAGGCCGGGTTGATGGCTTATGATAAATGTGCCCAGCATGGTTCTCCTCCCTTTTCTCATCCAAAAGTCCCTGTTGTTCCTCTGCCTTAATTCTTTCCCAGTGCATTTAAATACCAGCGGCCGTATCGTGCTGGAGCCAAACGCCCTGCCCCAGCTGCAAATGCTTTTCTCCGGCCGCGTAGGGCTGGTTTCTGGATGGAGCCATCGGCCTCCCCCTTGCTTTGCTCCCATCCATGAGCGGGCAGGAGCCGGGGGCTTGGGGCTTTGAGGCACGGCCCCGGTTACGAGCCTGCCACGAAAAACCCATCACCTTATTCCCCGTCTCCTCTTTGAGCCACTTTTTTGGTCCCAGATGTCTCTTGGTCAGAAATAAAAGAGCTCTCAGCTGTTGTGAGTTTGCAGGATTGAAACTTTCCCAGCAGCCAGGATGCTCCTAGCTTTAAAGGTTCGGGTTTTGGGGGTTCAAATGTTAAACCGAGCGGGTTTTTACAGCCACCGAAAGCAGATGCTGGAGCTGGCCCGGGGCTGGGGTGACCGTCCTGTTCCACCACCCTCATCCCCAAACTCACTGTCCGCCCTTGGAGAAGACACCTGAAGCGTTGAGCTCAACCCCCCCAGCATGGATTTGGGCAGACCCCCTCTTGGGGTGGGGGGCTGGATGGCCCCCATTGATGGGGGGACCGGTGGATTTTTGGTGCTGCTGGTGGAGTTTCAGCCCTCAACCCCATGCTGGGGGACCGAGGTGGCCCCCAAGGCAGCCCAGAGCATCACCCGTCCCGCTGTAGGTGATGATGGGTGAGTCACAAATCTGCGATTTTCATCCCCGTTGGGCTGTGACCCACCCCCCCCCAGCTCCCAGACCTAAAGTCT
Organism: Butorides virescens; assembly: GCA_017310255.1. Lineage (NCBI taxonomy): Eukaryota > Metazoa > Chordata > Aves > Pelecaniformes > Ardeidae > Butorides > Butorides virescens. The sequence continues at coordinate 1,683 of JADKXX010007575.1, forward strand.
CGTTTAGCGTCACCAAAGTGGTGGTGGGGTGGTCAAAGTTGTGGGTGGTGGCTGCTGGAGGAGGCCCTCTCCTTGCCCGTGGTTTTGGGTCAGGGGACGCGTGCGCTTCAGGGTGTCACCTGGCAAGCCCCAAAGGGGAAGGTCCTTCCAAAAACCACCACCTTTGGGGGTGTCGGGTCCTCTTGGGTCACCCTTAGGGTGCCGGGCGGGCTGCAGGACCCCTCGCTTGCATTCTTGGGGAATTATACCTGGCTTGGGGAGGAAACAAAAAACAGGGAGAAAGAAAAAAAAGCAGAGGAAAAACTTAACAGGGAGCTTCATAACCGCGTTTTAGGCAGGGCTAATATATCTCGGAGTTGTTATCGTCTCTGCCGCTGCCTCGGCGCCGCCCGGGAGAGGCTGGGCTGGAGGTGGAGGGGAGCTCCAAATGGGCTTCAAGGGTTTAAATCCCCTAGAACAAACCCACCAGACCTTGGAGCTGTCAGACAAAGCTGGGGAGCCCCCCCCTTCCATGCCCTGGGATGGGTGGCAAGCCAACCCCCCCACCTCGGTGGACATCACCCATTCCCGGCGGCCGAGCCCGGGTCCGACCGCACGCCGCGGGGATGCGGAGGGTGTCGCTTCAGCGAGGTTTTCACACGAGCCCGCGAGTGAAGTTTTGTTGGCTGCCTCCCTTGCCAGCTGAATTCTCTCCTGCCAGCCCCCTTTGCCAGGGAATTTAGGTTTGCGGCGTCAAAAGCGGTTTTTAAAAACAAAAAACAAAAAAGCAAAAAAAAAAAAAAAAAGGAAAAAAAAAAAAAAAAAACCCAAAACCAAAAAAAGAAAAAACGCAGTGGATGCAAAATTGGAATAGTGAATATAAAAAGGGGAAAAAAAAAAAAAAAAAGAGGGGCGCTGGGAAAATTACAGGTCTGCAAATGAGATGGGGGAGGAAATGGCCGGCGGTGGAGAGGTGGGGAAGAACCAGGCGGAGGGAGAGAAATTAGCCTGGAGTTTAATTCATTGTTTCCAAAAGAGCAGTTAATGGATTATGACAAATGTCCTACCGCTCTCCCTTAGTGCTGTGTTAAATGGAAATGGAAAGTCAATTTTCCTAAATGGATTTTAAACGACTGACCTCATGTGTTTGGTTTTTATTTTTTTTTTTCCCCCTCGCTGATTTTTGCTCGGGAGGCAGCTTGGTCATCTTGTTTGCTTGACGCATCTGATTATTTTATTTTTTTTTTCTTCTTCTTCTTGTTCTCCTTACATCTCGGGATTCTCTGATCTTCTCCGTGTGCCGCGCTGCTCCTTGCCAAGGGTGACGAAGGGAGTGGGCTCCTTGCTTCCTTGCCAGCTCCGGAGATGCTATCACAGGGCTGGGGATATTTACTGTTTTCCTGCACGCTGCAGTGCCTGGAGTTGAGAATCACAGCTCTCGCTGAGGGAAGAGAGGAGGAGGAAAAGCTCATAACTCTTTTAGGTGTTAAAAAAAAAAAAAAAAAAAATCCAAACCACAAACCAAAGCCTCGTGATGTGACCTGACTGCTAGCGAGATGCCCAGAAACCGCAGGTTAAGCAGTAGCATCCCAGTCTGTGTGTTTTATCCGTCCAGTGATGTTTGGGGTTGATCTTGATGGGCAGAATGGTTGGAAGCAGGTTTCCCATGTTGGATGCTGCAGATGCTCCTCGGCGTTCGTGGCAGCATCTTCTCAAGCCGGTGCTGGGCAGGAGCCACCGTGAGGCTCCTGCTGCTCCCGGGCCGTGGGGATTACGTCCCTGGGTGAGCCCTAAGGTGCTCACCCCTTTGCAAGGCTTTCCTTGCCCTGGCCTGGGCAGATGTCGCCTTTTCTTCTGGTTATTTTGGCAATGAACTTGGGTTTGTGCGTGCTTTGTGCCGTGGTCAGCGTTCCCGGCACAAACCCTGCCGGCGTTTTGCTGGGAGCACGCCTGTGCCTTCCTCAGGGCTGTGGGATGAGGGACTTGGGATGGGGGACACCAGCCCCCCGGCGTCCTCGGCGCTGTCCCTGGGCTTGTTTTGCTTTTTTCCTGGTGATTCCCAGTGAGATCACCCAGGCTTTGGGGTCACCCAGGGCTCAGGATGTGGCTGGGCGGGCTGGTACCCGGGCAGAACCAGGATGCACCCCGCAGCAGCAGCTCTCCAAGCTAGCAGAGATTTGCTTTGTTTGGGGGTTTTTTGGAGCCTCCAGCCCTCTTTTGTTTTCCGAGCATCCTCAGCAGGGGCTGCTGGGGGACACCACCGCCCCGGGGGGCAGTCCTGGGAAGGAGAGGGAGGGATGAAGGCACTAATGGCACCTCCCGATCCTCTTGCTCCTCTGGCAGGGCTGGAGTACAGCGACGTGCTGCCCGACTCCTTCCCCTCGGCCCCGGCAGAGACCCTCCCTCACTTTCTGCTGGAGCCGCAGGACGCCTATATCGTGAAGAACAAGCCGGTGGAGCTCGTCTGCCGCGCCAACCCCGCCACCCAGATCTACTTCAAATGCAACGGGGAGTGGGTCAACCAGAACGACCACGTCACCAAGGAGAGCCTGGACGAGGTCACTGGTGAGCAAACCCACCCCTGCCTGCCCTTCCCCTCTCTCCTTCCCAGGCGCTTCTGCCCTTTTCTCTCTTGCACATCCACGCTGGAGATGATTCTCCTCCAGGTAGACCAGCAGGTCCCTCCCATTCATCTTCATCATTCCCAGGTGACCGCAATCTCCTTGAGGTCGCTTTTGTACGGTTCCCACTTCCTTGGTCCATGCACAGCAGCTTGTCCCTCTTCCCATATCATCGGTGAATTTTGGTAGAGGAGCTGCCCCTTTCCAGCCCACTGATGAAGGCACGGTGATGGTATGGGTCACCACGCCCCACAGAAGCTTGGGGAGATCAGCCTGCGCGCTTGCACGCTCACCCTTTTGCGGGATTTGGGGCTGTTAAATGGGATTTGAAAGGCAGCTCCTTTAAAACTGATTAAAAAAAAAAGGCAACGCCTTCCCAGAAAATGCCTAATCCACAGGTAGGAGTCAGTGCCACGAGGGGTGGCAAAGGCCGGCACCTTACTCAGGTTCGCAAAGGAATTGGGTATTTAATGGGCAATGAGAACATTTGCAGGATTTGAAATGCCTTTTAATGGCAGATGAGCTCCCCCCCTGCCTCGGAAGACAAGTCAGCCTCCGGCTGCCTGAAATTGGGGGCCAGGAGGTGGTTTAGGCATCTTGGGGGGTGTCTTGTTCCATGGGAATGGGCTCCGCAGAGCCGCTCGCCCCGTGCTTTCAAACGTCCCGGTGTGAGAACAAGGCGCGGGGGGTTGATATATCAGGTAGATTTGCTAACGCTGGGATGCTTTAGCTCAGCTCCCATCTTTTTTGCACTGATTTCGGCCCGATCAGGAGGGGAGGAAAACGATCCCGTTTCCCGTGTAAGATCTGTTCCCTGCAGAACCCCTGAGCCTGCAGTATCCCTCACCTCCGGAGGGATTTAAGCCAGGGCAACCTTTTGAACGGCTGCAGCGTTGGACCCGGAGGTGAGCTCGGTTTAAAGGAGAGACTTTGTCAGCCTGGAGGAGCACAAGTACTTTTACAGAATCTTCTCCTGTCCTGATTTTTTCCCCAGCCTTGCCCTTCCCCAGCATCTCCTCAGCATCGTCCAGCGCTAGCCATGAGCCGGTCCTTGCCCGGGTGCATCTCTGTGCTGCGAAGGGAAGATCGTTTCTTTTCCCTGCAGCCTTCTGAGCCTTTCCTCCTAAATCCACTTCATCTGGGGTGTTTTTCTTCCAGAGGCTCTCTCTGTGAAGGATGGTTGAAAATGCACGGCAAGGCTGTCGCCCTGCTTCGCCGTTCCTCTCCCTCCTTCGAGGTGCATCTCCACCTCCCAGCTCTCGCCGAGGCCAGATATGAAACCCCCACCGCTCTAGGGCAAAGCCAGTGCTGATTAGTGACCGAGCAGCCTTTGCTTATAATTATAAATTATATTTATTGATAGAGTGTGGCCACGCTGGGTCGAGCCAAAGGTTCCTGTGCCCTGCGTGCAGCCGTGGTGGGTGCCTAAGGGAAGAGCATTGAAGCGGGGCAAGGCTGGGGTGATGGACCCCGCTCTGCTCCTTCCCGCAGTCCAGGATTAGGGAATCCCTGGTCCGGCAGTGATAGCGTCGCAGTGTGGTCCAGCCCCGGATGGATTCTCTCCCTGTTCATGTATCTAAACGCTGTTAGGACTCATTTCTCCTCCAGGTTGCCCCAGCGTGCCGTAGCAGGGAATTCCATGGCTTAGCCATGTGCAGCGTGGAAAAAACCACTGTATTTCTGGCCGCACCTCCTGCTTGAGTACTCCTTACCAAAAAAACCTGCCTCACGCAACTCCTGAGCAAAAGAGGCTGGAGAAAACATAGCAGAAAGGCATACCCTGTTTTCGGGGGGGACTCATTTGCTTTGGGCCAGCATCTCCCTTTCGGATCCCCGTCTGCAGATGCAGAACATGTGCCAGCAATTTGGGGAGCAGCGGCGCACGCCGCCTTCAGCCAGGCTGCAAAGATGCTATTGCTGCTACCAGCGAGCAAAGCACTAATACCTTCGGTACGGAGGTGATGCCGTGCATGTAAAACTCTGCCAGCGTGGGTATATCTGCCCGGCAGCTACCCAGAGAAAGGCAGCTGGAACCAAAATGGTTTGCTCTGCTAAAAAAATCGGTGTTTGCAGCGCCTGCCGTTCGTAGGGAAAGCTGCTGCAAAGGGCAGGGGGGAGAGCTGGCCACGAAGCAATGGGTTAGGTGTTCGTGGCTTTTTAAGTAGCCTTGGTTAAAAGCTTGGAAGAAGGGACCTTTAAAAGAAAAAAAAAAAAAAAAAAAAAAAAGACAACGTGTCTTGAATGAGCCGGGTTGGGTAATGCTCTGACTGCGTCTGATCCAAAGCATTTCATGCGGAAGAAAGCAAAAATAGGCCAAGTCAGGGAGGATAATTCAGCCGGACGAAAAGGGACGGTCGGTAAGAGGGGCTGTGTTTAGGTGCCTGTAAGCCCTTTAAACCGTCCCTCCTGTGAGCCGTAAGCTCAGCTTAAGGTTTTGGAAAGGCATTTGCAGGATGCTCCCCGCTTTTCCAGGGCTGCTCCACTCACCCCGCCGGGGCTTTCCGGAGGGACGAGATGCTTTTGCACCATTTCAGTCCTTCCGAGAGCCCTAATTTTTCCCAAAGTGCTTGGCCTAAATGCCTTTTCTTTTCTTTTTTTTTTTTTTTTTTTTTTTTTTTTTGTCCCCCCCCCCCCCTTAATAGTGGCAAAATAAATTGTATTTCCTTGGTGCGTGCTTGTCAGCTCTTCCACAGGAAGGTGGCAGGGAGACGGTAATTGCTCCTCGCAGCACTGGGAGCCAGCTAACAAAATTACAGCCGGGGAGCACGCGGCGCTCTATCGCCGTGAACTTCAGGCCTTTTTATAAATAGAAGCTGGGAAAAAAAAAAAAAAAAAAAAAAAAAAAAGGAGAAAGGGCAGGTATAGCTGAAAAAAAGGAAAAGTAAGCCCCGAGTCCCTCCCGCCCTTGGCAATGGGCACGGGGTGAGGGGGTGATGCTTCGGGGGAGGCTCAGCATCCTGTGACCCAGGGGACCGTGTCCCCCCCTGTGGCGGTGCCACCTCTGCCATCGCATCCCTGCCATGGCCAGGGTGTCCTGGCAGACTTCGTGGAGGTGTCGGGAGGGGGGGTCAATGGAGCTGTGTAACCCTTTTTGGGGTCGTTGGGCATGAAATGCCGTCACCGTTGGGTGATTTCCTTAAGATCTTTTATTTGTCTTGTTGTATTTAAACGGCGGCTGACAGAGGTGGTTTCTTCCCTGCAGCGAAGCCTCGGAGGCATCCTTCAGACCTGGCGGGTGGGAAGGGGTCTGGGCAGGGATGGGGACATCGGTGCTGGGCAGAGGGGCTGGCGGAGGAGGGCGATGCCTCTTGAAATGGTCAAGAGGTCCTGGTCTTGCCTAGCTGGATGGGGAGGGGTTAAAAAAAAAAAAAAAAGCCTCCTCCACATGAGCTGACTTTGCCTTCAAATCACCCTCTGGAGGGGGCAGTCTCCCTGATTTGCAGAGGTGCCAAACCTGGGTGCCTCTGAGATGCCTCCAACCCACTGCCTTTGGGCACCCAGCCGCTGGACTCGAGCTTTGGGCACCCAGCCGCTGGACTCGAGCTTTGGGCACCCAGCTGCCCAACTCGAGCACCCAGCCGCTGGACTCGAGCTTTGGGCACCCAGCCGCTGGACTCGAGCTTTGGGCACCCAGCCGCTGGACTCAAGCTTTGGGCACCTAGCCGCTGGACTTGAGCTTTGGGCACCCAGATGCCCAACTCGAGCACCCAGCAGCCCGACTCAAGCTTTGGGCACCCAGCAGCCCAACTGGAGCTTTGGGCACCCAGCCGCCCAACTGGAGCTTTGGGCACCCAGCCACCCAACTCAAGCTTTGGGCACCCAGCCGCCCTCCTCCTGGCTGCTGCCTCAGTTTCCCTCTCCCTGGTGCTCCTGCTGAGCTGATGCCATCCCTCTCTCCCCTTCCAGGGATGCTGGTGCGGGAGGTGCAGATCGAGGTCTCCCGGCAGCAGGTGGAGGAGCTCTTCGGCTTGGAAGATTACTGGTGCCAGTGCGTGGCCTGGAGCTCCGCCGGCACCACCAAGAGCCGCAGGGCGTACGTCCGCATAGCCTGTAAGTGCCCGGCACGCGTTGCTCAGGTGCGACCCCTCCAGCAAGTCTTGGTGTGCACCCACCTGCACTGCCTCCGTTCTTATTCCGTTTAAATGAACACTTCTCCCACTTTCTTCTCCACTTTGGGGACCCAAAAAGGTTTCCGGGAGGGTACAACCCACCTCTTTAGCAATCATTTGCAAAGCCTGAGGTGCGACCCTGGATCCCAGGTGGAAAAAGCAGTGGCATCAGGGTGGGTGTGCGCTGCTTCTGGCAGCACCACCAGCTGGAATAGCGGCCAGGCCGTTCAGTCCCAGCTTGCCGAGACACAGTGGGTGCAGCTGAGTGGGGTGGACCATCTCCAAAAGTTGTCTCCCTGCTGAAATCGATGCTTATTGATCAGCTGGAGGTGACCTGTCCTTGCTGGCTGGCCCTGGTTTTAACTCCCCCATCCCAGCTCTGCGTCTGAGCCGGCACTGCCTGGGCGAGAGGCCGTGGCACTAGCTGGGTTAAATCCTGCATTGCCCATCAGCGTGCTCAGCTCTTCCCGGTGCTTTATTATCCTTAATAACCCAATGGTTAGCACCTTGCACGCTTTGCCTGAATCAGCGACTCCGTGTCCCTGGAGTCCCTGCTGTCATATGTCACTTCTCTAAGCTGCTGTTTGTGGGTGTCAGCCTGATTAACTCGCCCTTAATCAGGCTGTTACCCGGCTGAATTTGCTCTCTTAGCAAATGAGATGGCAAAGCTAGAGGAGAACGACCAGGCTTCCCTAGTCGTCAACAGATTTTGCTATTAGAGGGCTAATAATCCAGCTCGTTATCCAAAACGGAGGGGGCTGGGGAATCGGCTACGCTGCTGAAGGATTTAGGCAGAATGGGGAAAATACTACGAGGCGCAGGGCTGGCTACTGAAGGAGGGCTGGCTACTGAGGGAGGGCTGGCTACTGAGGGAGCCCTTCTGTCCGTCCCCGGCCAAGGGTTCCGTGTTTCTGGGAGCCGAGCAGATGAGGTGAAGCGAGGGTTCGGTGCCCGAGCGGGAGCCGCAGCCGCGGAGGGCTGGGTGCTGTGGCAGAGGATTGCAGCACCATCTAGTGATGGTCCTGCTCCTTTCAAGGCTCTGGAGCAGGACCCTGCCAAGTCCCCCATGTCCCTGGGGGCTCTGCTGGGCTTCTCCCCCTTCCCCAAAATGCTGGCAAGCCCCTTGCCGAGCCAGTCTGGCTTTTCAGCAGCGGCTGTTCCCCATTTCGGCACTGGCGTGCAATGTCTGGTTTTCCAGCAACCCCAGGGACGTGGCTCAGCCAGGACCAACGGGGGCAGAGCTGAGCAACAACCCCCTGTAGCCCTGAAATTTGGGAATTCGCTTCAGCACCGATGCGGGAGCCAGGTTGTTGTGCAAATCTTCTATTTTTCCCCCTTCAGCAAAGAAGGATCCGGGTATAGAGAGCCCAGAGGGGGGAAGAAACGGAGGTTAAGCTGAGGTTTAACCCCAAAGGTAAAAGATGGGAGGGGGTATAAGCTTGCAAGCACACGAAGGAGGAAAGGCATCGTCCTCGGGCACCACGTGTGTCCCAAATCCATCCCGGCTCCTTCCTCCCAGGACGTATTTTGCTCCGGCTGTGTCACACCAGAGCAATTTCCCTCCTCCTGGGCTCCTGGTGCCGAGGTGATGCTCTCTCCCCCCACCAAGGTTTTGTGGGTTGCGCTGTTTCCACAGCAGGCTGGTAACCCCTGGGTTTTTCTTCCTCCCCTTCCCGCTCCCACCAGACCTGCGGAAGAACTTTGACCAGGAGCCGCTGGGCAAGGAGGTCCCGCTGGAGCACGAGGTCCTGCTGCAGTGCCGCCCACCCGAGGGGGTGCCGCAGGCGGAGGTGAGCAGCTCGGCAGCCCAAAGAAATGCCCGGTGGGGTGTCCTCTCCTGGCGGTCTGTAGCCACGGCCAGGGAGAGGTGGGGCACGTCCTTGCAGATGGCTTGTGGCCGTGATGGATGGCCTCGCACCGAGACCGTCGGCTTTCATTATTCAGCAGAATTGTTTATTTTGGGCAGAGGATCTGTTATTCTGACATCTAATAACACACCTAACCTCAGCTCCTGCTCAACCCACCTCTCCCTGCTTCCTGATGCGCCATTAACCCCTTAGAGGGAAGGTCTTAACGAGGAGGCACCCAATGACTTGTCTGAAGGGGAGCAGTCACAGGCCAGAGCCAAGGGCTGGCAAAGTCAACAGATGGGTTTTCCTAGCACGGTAGTCCCCGGGTCCGGTAGCCCCCAGGAGCTGAGCACTGGTGGTAGCCACAATGTCCCATCCTTGGCCAAAACAGCAGTAATGTGCCCCAGTCAGGCTTGGTTTGGCCCAGCTTTCAAGGAGAAATACAGGCAGAGGCAAGATTGCCCAGGTTGTGGTGCTGAGGATGTCGGTGGTCTCGGGGATGAAGGTGGCGAGGGCTTTGGGGCAGGTCAGAGGCTGGTCTTGGCGGGGGAGGGGGGTTTGCTCTCTGTCAGGGCTGTGGATTCAGTCCCTCCAACCTGATGTTTGTCCTTGCTCGTGCCTGCACCCGTGCTCGGTGCTGGTATCCACTGACGCCCTTCCCAAACAGCCTCCTTAAGCAGTTGTGTCCTGGGTTAGTTTTGGGGCCCCTGGAGACCCTCATGGTGGGGAGCACGTGGGATGGGCATTTCCACCAAAATCCATGACCTGCTTTTCCTGGCTGAGCGTTCAGTTCTCGTTCAGCTCAGTGACCATCCTTACCCATCCCTTCCTTTGCATTGCCAGGTGGAGTGGCTGAGGAACGAGGATGTCATCGATCCCACCCAGGACACCAACTTCCTGATCACCATCGATCACAACCTCATCATCAAGCAGGCCCGTCTCTTGGACACTGCTAATTACACCTGCATGGCCAAGAACATCGTGGCCAAGCGCCGGAGCACCACGGCTGCCGTCATCGTCTACGGTACCAGCCCTTCCTCGTGGGGAGGGGGCCTTTGCTGCCGGCCGGCCAAGGGGAAATACGGGCGCTTTTTGGGAGTGGTAGGAGTGAACCCCACCAGGGCATTGCCTTAAATTAGGGATAATCCCCAATGGCTGCCAAAGAGAAACTTCTACCAGCTCGCACAGGCTATTTGGAGAAGCTGTTAGGTGTGGGTATTCGCAAGCCTTCTCGGTTGGGTATGAAGGTGGGTGGAGGTCGGACCCCGCTGGATCACTTTGACTCTGAAAGCAGCTGAAAAGCTGCATTTGGCCCAACTTTGCTATGAAACCAAAGATCTGCTGGGGCCAGATGCAAAAAAACATTTGCAAAGTGGAAGAAGGACCAAAGCAGGCTTGAGCACCTGGTGCATGGGGTGTGCAACACGGGAAGGACTCTCGTGTTGACCCTCGCTCTTCCAGGGTGTCACGGAAGGTGTAAGGACAGAGGACCTGGTGAACTGGCTTAGCTCCAGTCCCTGCTGAAGCGGGCTCTGTTGACGTGTTAACGCTGTCCGCCTCCTCTTGCAGTGAACGGTGGCTGGTCCACCTGGTCCGAGTGGTCTCCTTGCAACAACCGCTGTGGCCGGGGCTGGCAGAAGCGCACCCGGACGTGCACCAACCCCGCGCCCCTGAACGGCGGCTCCTTCTGTGATGGGCAGCCTTTCCAGAAAATCACCTGCACCACCCTCTGCCCAGGTAAGGCGGGTTCAGGAGCCTTGCCCACTCGACTTGTCCCCTAGGTTGCACGGTCCAGCTGCGCTCCTGGTGCTCTCCAAGGGGCTCAGGAGACCGGTCCGAAGCATCTTTCAGTCTGCCAAGACCTGAAAGAGCTGGAGATGCCTGCAGGGAGACAACTTACCCTCCCCGGATAGCATCAGGGCTGGGTTGGCTGGGGTAGCGCTCCCTGAAGGTCTCTAGAAGCCCTGGGGGTGGGCACTTTTCTGCTGCCGGAGACATCCCGGCACGGTGGGGGGACGTTTGGAGGGGTGTACCGACGCGCCTGTCTTTGGTGGCCCGCAGTGGACGGCGCGTGGACCGAGTGGAGCAAGTGGTCGGCGTGCAGCACGGAGTGCACCCACTGGCGCAGCCGCGAGTGCGCCGCCCCAGCCCCCCGCAACGGTGGCAAGGACTGCAGCGGCGTGCTGCTCGACTCCAAAAACTGCACCGACGGGCTCTGCCTGCAGAGTGAGTACACGGGTGATGGCGACGGGGTGGCCGGGGTGCTCCGGCGCTTGGCCACGCTGTCCTTGGCCCCACGCCGCCAAGGTGACGGGGCAGGCAGCAGCGCCGCCGGCACCTGAGTTTTAAATCGTGGCTTTAACGAGGATTTTTGGAACCAGGCTCCTCACCCCTTCCCAAGCTAGTTCTCACCCAGGGAGAAAGAAAGGTTTGGGGGATTTTTGGTGGGATCTAAATGTCCCACCAAGCCTTCTGAAACGATGCTAAGTTTGGGGTCTCTGCTGAAATGAGGCTGGTTGTGGTTCATGGGGGCGAGCCGGGGGGCTTCTCTGCCCCCCCACCAAAACACCTGCCCTGGGTCACTGCCCTGGAGCGAGCAGCAGCGAGGAAAAAAACCCAATAATAATAATGATCACCGTGCTGCCGCGCTGTAGGTGGGCGCGCTGAAGGCTGAGCAGCCGATGCTGCCACCTACTGCCCTGTGCCACCGCTGTCCCCTTTAACGCTGCCAGGGCCAGAAGTGCCCAAAGACCTCTTAGCCCGGCTTGTGCAGCCAGGGACAAACGCCCCAGGGTCTGGCTGGGCATGGGGACATCCTTGGGGGCATGGGGACATCCTTGGGGGCATGGGGATGTCCTTGTCACCGCGCTTCTGCCCAGCTTTCTGCACGCCCCGGGGAACGCTGCTGCTCTCCGGTCCCTCCCCGCTACGCCTCAGCTCCTTGTGCCCCCCGGGCTGGCTGGCTGCACCCCCACCCTACCCCCCCCCCCAACCTTTTTTTGTTTCATCTCATCCCCATCTCACCATTGCCACCTTCACCTTTTGTTTTCTAACTTTGTTTTTCCTGACAGATAAAAGAGTTCTAAGCGAACCCAAAAGCCACCGTAAGTGCTCATTTCATGGCCATTTTCTTCCGTTGCGAGGCATCGCTTTGGTTTTGTTCTGTTTGCATCCATGGTAGGGCTTCCTCGGCAGCTGGGGAAGGACAGGGTGGGGAGAGGGAGCAGCTAAAGCCCACCCCAAAACTCCTGTGTACATTAAATCCCACGCTCTGCTTGAACCTATAAATACGACCCGCTTCGGCAGCCCTGCTCCCGGCCCCCTCTTGCTGCCTGCAGTTCTTGGGTGCACCACGGTGCAGCCGGTGTCCCACCACCAAACCTTCTCCAGGCATCGTCACCCCCCGGCGAGGACTCCTGTCCTCGAGTTGGGGGTCGTGGGGCGCATCAGGGCTCCCATTTCTGGCATCCAGAGGTGGGGGGGACAGACGGACGTGGGGACAAGGGGACACCTCCCAGAAGTGGCATAGTCCTAATGCTGTTGAGATGGCGCTGGGCTTAGGACAGGGCTTCACTCCAGCGCAAAACCATGGAACCCAGGAGGTGGGGGCGAGCCTGGAGGGAGGAAGGAGGGAAGGATGGGCTGAGCGGGCTCAGCTCCCGCTGCCGGAGGCTTTACCACGCTCTGCCTGCCCTCTCCTTTCTGGGAAAATATATCCAAGCTACACCAGGCGTTTAAAGATGGAGAGCCTTGTGGTGAGGAAGGGAAGGTGGGCAAGCTGAGGGGTGTCTCTGTAGATACAGCGAGGCTCCATCTTTCTGGCTGGATGCATAGCTCAGGTACATATATGTGAGATGCATGGGTAGGCGTTACGTTTACTCCTCAGGGTTGTCTCTGTTAGGATGAGAGGGTTGGTAGCTCCATGAATCCAAGCCATGCAAACTTGATGTTTCTGGGCTTCTTGGTGCTCAAGCGAAGTTTGCACGAGCTGTGGCAAGGTGTCCTTCAGAGGTTTGAGGGGTTCACTCCCATCTCATTCTCTGGCATCGCTCTGACTGCTCTTAGAAAACACCCTCCATCCTCCTGCCACAGCCTCTCCAGCAGGCCCAGTACACATCGTCCCCTTCGTGCCTGTGTCCTCAGTTAGTGGTCGGGCTGGGGAACACCGGTGGGTCTTGACGTGGCATTTCTGGTGCTCCTTTATTCACCTCCACTGCTTCCATCCTTCCCAGTGCTGGAGGCCACAGGTGACGTGGCCCTGTACGCCGGGCTGGTGGTGGCCATTTTCGTCTTCATCGTGATCCTCATGGCTGTGGGGGTGGTGGTGTACCGGAGGAGACGCCGGGATTTTGACACGGACATCACAGACTCATCAGCCGCTCTGACTGGAGGCTTCCACCCCGTCAACTTCAAGACCTCCCGGCATGGTAAGAGCCATGGCCCGTGCAGGTCCTGCTCGCCAGCTCAAGCCCAGGCAGAAAGAAAGTCACGCTGCAAATCACAGTGGGGGACTGGTGAACCCGCAGCCCCAATTTTTGGGGGGAATATGCTGATCCAGTAAGACACTGGAACAGGTTGCCCAGAGAGGGGGTGGAGGGCCCATCCCTGGGAACATTCCAGGCCAGGTTGGCCGGGGCTGTGAGCAACCTGATGTGGTTCAAGGTGTCCCTGCTCCTGCAGGGGGGTTTGGCTGGGTGACCTCTGGGGGTCCCTTCCCACCCAAAACATTCTAGGATTCTATGATTTTTGAAGGCCGGGGGCTCCGTGCGGGTGGGCAGAGGTGTTGATGGTGGGAGTCAGGGCAAAGCACCTGCAGAGCAGAAGCGGTGGGGCTTTACCGTGGGATGCTGCTCCCCGCTTAGTCGTGGTGCTGAGCAGTTCCTCCCCAGGTGCCCTCTGGAAGGCAGATGGATGTAGCCCAGCGCCGTACCCGCCGTCCCTCCTGCGCACCCTCCGTCCCTTGCCGGGCGAGGAGGGCTTCCCACAGGCGTCTCTTCCAGCCAAGCAGTGCTTTTACATCTCCGTGTTCCCACTGCCCTCTTCATCCCGTCCGTGTTTCCTCCTCCCGCAGACAACCCTCAGCTGCTGCACCCCTCCATGCAGCCGGACCTGACGGCCAGCGCCGGGGTGTACCGTGGCCCCATGTACGCCCTGCAGGACTCCTCCGACAAGATCCCCATGACCAACTCCCCCCTGCTCGACCCCCTCCCCAACCTCAAGATCAAGGTGTACAACTCCTCCACCGCCTCCTCCTCGCCGGGGCTCCACGAGGGGACGGATCTGCTCGGGGTTGGGGTCCCCGCCACCGGCACCTACCCGGGGGACACCACCAGGGACGGCCACTTTGCGAACATGCGGAGCAAAGCCCTGGGCTCCCAGCATCTCCTCAACTCGCCCCGGGAGCATGGCAACAGCGCCAGCGGCACGTTTGGCTACCTGGGGGGAAGGCTCACCATCCCGGGCACCGGTAAGCCCCCGGGCTGGGGACGGGGGCGCGTTTGGTGATGCTGAATGATCAAGGAGTTGCTCTTGTCCCGGCAGACTTGCCTGCCATGAGCAGCCCTTTGCCGTCCCAAAGCGGGCTCAGGGGAGGAAGGCAGCAAGCCATTCCCAAGCCAGGCTTCTCAGGCTGGAGGTCACAGCCTCCTGGGACTTTCCGGGCCAGCCCTGCCATCGATCCAGGGCCAGCACCTTGCAAAAAGATCCACCCTGAGGTTTTGCTTCCTGATGCAGTGGCCTGGCTCTTCCCTGCAAGCAGTGCAGCTGAGGAACATCTGGAGATGTTTCTCCTGGGGCGCTCTGGGCTGCCCTAGCTCACCGCTGTCCTCATGCTGGCTGGCCGGAGTGGAGGGGAGGTTTCTCCTTGGTGGTTCCTCCCCTGTTTTGTGACTAACGCCTGTGTGTGCCGTGCTAGGGGTGAGCCTGCTGGTGCCCCACGGGGCCATCCCCCAGGGGAAGTTCTACGAGATGTACCTGGTCCTCAACAAGGCAGAGAACGCCCTGTAAGTCGCGTCGTGCCGCCCACCCTTCTGCTCTCCGTTGGCCGCCGTGAGGCTTGCTTTCCAACCAGTGTCCCCCTCTCCCCCCATCCCCAGCCTGCCCTCCGAAGGCACGCAGACGGTGCTGAGCCCGGCGGTGACCTGCGGACCCACCGGCTTGCTCCTGTGCCGCCCCGTCGTCCTGACCATCCCCCACTGCGCCGAGGTCGGCTCCTCGGATTGGATTTACCAGCTGAAAACGCAGTCCCACCAGGGAAACTGGGAGGTGAGGTGGGAACCCAGCCCCTGCAGCCAGGGAAGACCCCGAGCAAACCCCTCCCCGGACCGCGGGCTGACCCCCAGCCTTGATTTCCCATCTCTCCCTATAGGAAGTTGTGACCCTGGATGAGGAGACCCTCAACACTCCCTGCTACTGCCAGCTGGAAGCCAAGTCCTGCCACGTTCTGCTGGACCAGCTCGGCACCTACGTCTTCGTGGGAGAGTCCTACTCCAGGTCAGCCATCAAGAGGCTCCAGCTGGCCATCTTTGCTCCCACCGTTTGCACTTCCCTGGAGTACAGCCTCAAGGTCTACTGCTTGGAGGACACGCCGGATGCCCTGAAGGTAACGTCACCTCGGGACGCCGGCGCGGGCTGCCCCTGCTTCCCAAAGCTGTTCCCGCCGGCGGCGAGGTGCTGCCTGGTCCCTCGCAGGATGGCCTGGCCCCTGGGAGCAGACAACCTGATGCAACCGCCTGCAAAGTGACCACGGTGAAGTAATAAGCGTGTTTACTTTGCTTTCCCCGTCCTTCCTCGCCCTCTCCGATGGAAAGAACGAGGGTGTTGCTTAGCTCCTTTCTGCAGACATCACACGAGAGGTTTTGCGGCTGCTGGGGGGGGCTTCTTTCTCCTATGCAAAAAAAAAACACCCCACTTGCTGCTGTGATTTGCCTCGGGTTTTCTGTAGATCCTGTTATTCCTGCCTGGAGGCCCCTCCTTGGGAGGCTGGTGGCACGGATAGCATCGCGTGCAGCATGAGGAGCTTGAGTTGTGATGCTTTGCCTGCCTGGACCACCGGCGTGGTGGCTGTTTAAATTCCCCATGACTGGTCCGGGGGTGTCAGGGTTGCTGTCGTGCCTCTAGGTGGGGATGTCGGCAGCGGGATTTGCATTTTTCTCCTAAGAGTTGCTGGTGTAATAGTGGGATGTTGAAGACCCTCTGGAAGAGTGCCACTGAAGCGTCCAACCTTGGCGTTGGACCCTTGCATCGTCTGAGGAGTGGAGAGGCCTGTTCATGGCTCACAAACCCAAGTGGGAGGTTGGGCTGTTGTGTGAGATGAGTTGGCGAGTTCTTGGAGGGTGGCTGGCGGGGAGGCAAAGGCTGCTCTCCTGGGGAGGGCTCCTGGTGGGCTCATTGCTGCTGCTGCCGCCTCCTCTTGGTGGGATCATGCCTGGCTTTGGGTAGGGAGAGGGGAGAGGAGGCCCCATCCCTGGGCCAGGTTGGATGGGGCTGTGAGCAGCCTGATCTAGTTAGCAGTGTCCCTGCTGACTGCAGGGGGGTTGGACTCCATGACCTCTAGTGGTCCCTTCCAACCCAAAACATTCTATGATTCTATGATTCTCCTGGGCCTCACGCTGCCTGTCCTCCCGCAGGAGGTGCTGGAGCTGGAGCGGACGCTGGGCGGGTACCTGCTGGAGGAGCCCAAGCCCCTGCCCTTCAAGGACAGCTACCACAACCTGCGGCTCTCCATCCACGACATCCCCCATGCGCTGTGGAGGAGCAAGCTGCTGGCCAAGTACCAGGTGAGGGGCTGAGGTGGGGGCAGCCGGGGTCCCAAACCGACACCACGGGGTTGTGAGTGCCCTGGTCTTGCCCCCAGAGTCTCATCCCCCAAAGGGATGGAGGGGGAAGGCGGGGGGAACGGTTTTCACGTGGTCTTTCCTGGTGGGATGCTGTCTGTGGGGTCCCTCTGCCCCATCTCATGCCCACGGGGTGGCCGGAGGAGGTGGGATCTCCCGAGGGAACTGCTGGAGCCTTCGCCAGCAATGTGCTCTGGGAGCCCAGAAGCCAACCCTACCCTGGGCTGCATCAGGAGAAGCGTGGCCAGCATCGAGGGAGGGGATTGTGCCCCTCTGCTCTGCTCTGGGGAGACCCCCCCTGGAGCCCTGCGTCCAGCTCTGGAGCCCTCAGCACAAGGAGGACATGGACCTGTTGGAGCGGGGCCAGAGGAGGGCTACTAAAATGCTCCAAGGGCTGGAACCCCTCTGCTGTGGGGCCAGGCTGGGAGAGTTGGGGGTGTTCAGCCTGGAGAAGAGGAGGCTGCGGGCAGAGCTGAGTGCGGCCGGTCAAGGGGGCCCAGAGGAAAGAGGGGGACAAGCTTTTTAGTAGGGCCAGCTGGGACAGGACAAGGGGGGATGGTTTCAAACTAAACCAGACCGGATCTAAGGAAGAAATTCTTTACACTGAGGGTTGTAAAACCCTGGCAGGGGTTGCCCAGAGAGGGGGTGGAGGCTGCAAATCACAGTGGGGGACTGGTGAACCCGCAACCCCGATTTTTTGGGGGAATATGCTGGGGGAATATGCTGATCCAGTAAGACACTGGAACAGGTTGCCCAGAGAGGTGGTGGAGGCCCCATCCCTGGGACCATTCCAGGCCAGGTTGGCCGGGGCTGTGAGCAACCTGATGTGGTTCAAGGTGTCCCTGCTCCTGCAGGGGGGTTGGGCTGGGTGACCTCTAGGGGTCCCTTCCCACCCAAACCATTCTAGGATTCTATGATTGTATAAGTCCGTGCTTTGGGGGTCCGCAGGAAATCCCCTTCTATCACATCTGGAGCGGCAGCCAGCGAGCCCTGCACTGCACCTTCACGCTGGAGAGGTACAGCCAGGCCTCCACCGAGCTCACCTGCAAGATCTGCGTCCGGCAGGTGGAAGGGGAAGGGCAGATCTTCCAGCTCCACGTCACGCTGGGAGAGGTGAGCGCTGGGGAGGTGGCGGGGGGTTGAGGAGGGGACAGCGAGGGGACGCGCTCGGGAGCTGCTCTCCGCTGCAACATCTCCCCCCCCTCCTTCCCCTCGCAGCACGCCGGCTCCTTCGACACCCTGCGCTCCCACCACGGCGGTGCCACCACTGCCACCACCCAGCTGGGACCCTACGCCTTCAAAATCCCCCTCTCCATCCGGCAGAAGATCTGCAACAGCCTGGATGCCCCCAACTCCAGGGGAAACGACTGGAGGCTTCTCGCCCAGAAGCTTTCCATGGACCGGTGGGTCTCCCCATGCTTTGCTTTCCCCTCCCGTGCCCCGGGTCGGGGGGCGGGGGGGGGTGTTCGCTCCACGCTCCCTCCCCGCTGTCATGCATCCAGCTAGGTTATCATAGAATCATGTTATCATAGAATCATTTTGGTTGGAAAAGCCCTTTAAGATCATCGAGTCCAACCTTTAACCTAACCCTGCCATCCCACCACTAAACCCTGTCCCTCAGCACCTCATCCATCCTTCTTTTAAATATCTCCAGGGATGGGGACTCGACCACCTCCCTGGGCACGTCCAGCTCTATAGGTCCACCCAGAAATATGGACATAGCTATGCATAGTCAGACCCCTCTGTATGCACACATCCATCTGTGCCACAGTCCTGGGTCTCCGGTCGTGTTGAACTGGCCCTTCTTTATCTGGGTCTGAGCTTGGGCCGTTCCTCTCCGGGCTCACCTCCGAGGACCGAAGGAAGGGAGGGCAATTTTGGCAACCCAACGCTTGTGTTACTTTTGCACGAATGCCTGCGTCGAAAATCAAAGGCGACATCTCACGAGCTTTGGCATTTGTGTCCTGGCATTCCCATGGGGGTTTGCTGCGCCACCATCCTCCCTCCTTCCGTCCCCAAAGGGCGCCGCGCCAACCTGGGCCTCCTCTCTGCTTCCCCCCCCCCCCCCCCCCCGTAGGTATCTGAACTACTTCGCCACCAAAGCCAGCCCCACCGGGGTGCTCCTGGACTTGTGGGAAGCCGAGCACCAAGACGACGGCGATCTCAACACCCTGGCCAGTGCCTTAGAAGAGATGGGCAAGAGCGAGATGTTGGTGGTCATGGCCACGGAGGGCGACTGCTGATGATGCTCCCCGCGGCTGGCGGGCCAGGAGGATGAAACTGGGGGGGGGGGGGCCAAAAGGGGGGGGGCCCCTCCCCCGGTGGCAGGGGGGGGGGGGGGGGTGGCACATCCATCCCCGGGCGGTGGCTGAGCGAGGAAGGGCCAAGGCCATCGCTGCTGCCTCCCTCCCCGCATCACTCTCAGCCTTAGAGACCCCTCCGCAGCGTTTACAAGCAATCCAAGTGTTACGCAGCATTCCTCCTCCTCCTCCTCCTCCTCTTCCTCCCGGCCGTTCCCCGCGGCATGGGGAGGAATTAGGGCTTCTCGAGTCGGGATGGGGGCTTTCCTTCTCCTTCTTTGTTTGGGTTCCCCTCCGGTTCTCTTCCTCCTTTAATAGCATTTCTGCGTTGGAGAGAGACGAGTACAATCTAGGTGAACGGCTTCCTTCTGTCAAAGGCTTCAGACAGCTTAACCAGGCAAATAAGAAAGAAAAAAGGAAAAAAAAAAAAAAGAAAAGGAAAAAAAAAAGTTTCCTAGGAAACGCAAATAATTTATTATCCAGATCTTTGGATGAGTCCTTTTAAAAAAAAAAAAAAAAAAAAAAAAAAAAAAAAAAAAAAAGATTTATAAATGGGGGTTTTTTTGGTGCGTGAGAGCAGGAGCGTTGCTGTGGTCGGAGTGGCAGAGAGCGAGGTTTCAATGAACACTTTTGCAGGGAAAAGCGGGCGAGCTAAGCGGAGCAAACCGTGTTTACATGTCCTGGGACCCCCGGGGAGCCCGTAGGGTGAAGTGCCTCTACGTCCCTCGGGTTCGGGGCCAGCTGAGACCCCTCCCAAGACTTCTTGTCCTTGCAGCCTCCCCTTTCCCCAGCAGCAGTGCGAGGAGGGCTGAGGGACGCTGCCCCGCGCGTAGGGGCGTCGGGGAGGACGCCCGGAGAGGGGTATTTTTAATGAATTCTTCCCTGGCATCGTTTTGGGGGAGCTTTTTAGGGTGACTACGCCTTCATGTACATAACTTCAGTACAAACCAAAGAATTCCGTCCTGGGGCGGGAGGGAGGTGGGCAGCTCGTGGAGGGGGCTGGCGGGCCCGGGACGCGGCCGCTTGCAAAACCACGTCGGTCTCGTGGGGTCCGGGCGCTCGTGCCCCGTTCTTGATGCAGTATTTCCGCCGGGATTTGGGGAGGGAGACCTCGGTGTCTTCCCCGTTGCGAGCCGGGCTGAGCGTTCTCGCACGAGGGACGGCATCGTAAGCGGCGATCGGGTTCCCGTCCTCTCGTTGCGGCTCCTTTTGTGTTGGTTTTTTTTTTTTTTTCCCCCTGTAATAGGCTTTTTAGAACGATGGAGAAGTTGTGGGATGAATGGGAAGTAATCGAGGGGGTAGGCAGGAACGAGGTTCCTCGCAAAGATACGGCGTCTCGATGAAGGTAAAAATTTAGATTGCCTGCAGGTAGAAATAGTTGCTCGGCGAGTGCTGTATCCTAGGAAATTTGTCTGTTTTTTAAAAAAAAAGAAATAAAATAGGAAGGGGATGGGAAGCTCAGGATTAGGCTAGGTCACACGGCAAGGCTGTGGATTCTCCGTCAGTGGAAGTATTAAGAGCAGGGTCTGAGAGTGGGTCCTGCTTCGGGCTGCGATGCACCGTGTCCTGGCTGGGAAGCCCTGGACCGGCATCAGGGGGTTCCTGTAGCACCCTGCAGCACCCTGCAGTTTGTTGTAGCGCCCTGCAGCACCCTGCAATACCCTGCAGCATGTTGTAGGACCCTGCAGCACCCTGCAATACCCCGCAGCATGCTGTAGCACCCTGCAGCACATTGTAGGACCCTGCAGCATCCTGCAATACCATGCAGCACCCTGCAGGACCCTGCAGCACCTGCAATACCCTGCAGCACCCTGCAGCACGTTGTAGGACCCTGCAGCACCCTGCAATACCCTGCAGCACCCTGCAGCATGCTGTAGGACCCTGCAGCACCCTGCAATACCATGCAGCACCCTGCAGCACGTTGTAGGACCCTGCAGCACCCTGCAATACCCTGCAGCACGCTGTAGGGCCTTGCAGCACACTGTAGGGCCTTGCAGCACCCTGTAGGACCCTGCAGCACCCTGTAGGACCCTGCAGCATGCTGTAGCACCCTGCAGCATTCTGTAGGACCCTGCAGCACATTGTAGGACCCTGCAGCACCCTGCAATACCCTGCAGCACCCTGCAATACCCTGCAGCACGCTGTAGGACCCTGCAGCACCCTGCAAGACCCTGCAATACCCTGTAGGATCCTGCAGGACCCTGCAGCATCCTGCAATAACATGCAGCACCCTGCAATACCCTGTGGGACCCTGCAGCACCCTGCAATACCCTGCAGG
>JADKXX010007577.1:0-10848 GCA_017310255.1 Butorides virescens
CTTTTTTTTTTTTTTTTTTTTTTTGGGGGGGGGGTGTCATTCAGCGCGGTGCTTTCAACGGCAGGAGGTGGGGAGCCCAACCTTTTCTCCCTTTTAGCAAAAAATAATAATCCTGAGGACGGGTGTTGGTGCCCGCTGTCCCGCCCCAGAGCCGGGCAGCCCCCCCCGGCCCCGCACCCCCAGCCCGGGGCAGAATTCCCAGCTTGGCTGGGCAGGAGCGGGCGGTGGGAAGCTGCAAAGTTTCTTGGCCGAGCCGGGGCTGAACTTCTCCAGCCCGTGGGTCTGGCCCTCGCCCGGTGGGACCCAGCTCTAGGGTTGCTTGGGGGGTTTTGTGTATTTTCCTTTTTTTAATCCCTTCAAAACCCGCATGAATCGGAAAAACCAGCTTTTCGAGATGACAAACTTGCCCCGAGTGGTTTCTTTTTATTTCTTGAGAAAACACTTTGAGATCTCCCCCCCCTCCCCTTCATTGCTTGCTCCTCTTTTCCTTACCCTCCGACAAACCCCGCGATCCTCTTTTTATTTAAATACACCTTTTCCTGACCACCCCAAATACCGACCCCCGTGCTCATCCCTCTTGGCGTTGGCTGGGCATCTTTAGCTTTGAACCGCCTGGAGTCATCGCCCCCGAGCCTGGATTTAAAGAAAATGCTCAAACTTCAAGAGTCTGGTCCCTATTAAAGCCAGCCAGCTCAATCGCGTTCCCCTGCCTCCTAACACCCCGATTTTGGGGTTTCTCCGGGGTGTTCAGCTGGAAGCTTTTTGCGGTGGGGGTAGCTTTTCCCCTGGTGCTGCTTTGGGGTTTGAGCTACGCGGCACCAGCCCCTTTGTTCTGGTCCAGGATTTTTTGGATGCTACGTGAAGGTAAATAACAGCCCGTGCCTGCTTGCTGTTAGACGTGGAGGTGTGGGGCTTCCTTACTGGTATTTAATTGAGAAAATATAAAATTTGGGGGGTTGGTGGTGAAGACCTCGGGGTGGGGGGGGAGTAGGTAACAAGGTTGTTGATGGGAAAAGGCAATAGTTCTTTAAAAAAAAAAAAAAAATCAAGAGGAGGAGGGAAGGCAGAGCTGGGGTAGCTTATTTGGCTATGAAAGGCTGCGGAGGATGGGGTGATGCCCTGCCTGCGTGCAGGGGAATTGGGGAGCTGCCCGGGGCAGGGGACAGCCCGGGACTCCCCCAGGGGTACCCTGCATGGGGAGGGCAAATCCCAAACCAGACCCGTGCCAGCAATGCCTGGGGGTGCTGCCAGCACCCCCTTGCCAACCACGAGCCTGTCCCCAAGCTGCTTCCTCCCTTATCCACCCGTACTTTTTTTTTTGTGTGTGGGGGGGAGTGTGGTGGTGATGTTGGAATGGGAAGTTTTCTATGCTGGTGGGTGAGGGGTGGTGGTGTTGTTTGGGATTTTTCCCCCGTGCTGGGGGAAAAGCCCCATCTGACAGCAGATCCCTGGGCACCTCAGATGCTGAGGGGGTCGGGAGGGCTGGCAGGGCACCCGCTGGCTGCACGCAAGGAGCCCGGCTCCTTCCCGGGGTCTTCCCGGCGCATCCCGCAGCAGCCTGGGATGCCCAGTGCACGATAGCACTACGGGACAGAGTTGGTGCATGCGTTTTTTAATTTTTTTTTTTTTTTTGGGAGGGACAAGGTATTCCCATGGGGAAACTCGCATTTGTCAAAATCCAGGTTGGGTGTTTTGAGGGAGGGAGCTTTACCGTTGTCTCTCCTTCTCCCCCGTCCTGGCGAAGGAGGGGAGGAAATCCCTTTGCAATTCCATTTGCCTTCTCCCCTCGCCTCCCTCTCTCCCTCCCCAGTGCAAAGCTCTCCCGTTTCGGAAGGCAAACTGTAGGTTTTGTAGCACCGACTCAAGATCGTGGCGTGAAAATACAATGTTTTGCTTTAAGACCAAGTTATAAACCACTCCTTTTATGGGAAACTGTAAAAATTGATGTGTCTTTTTTTTTTAAATTTTTTTTTTTTGTGAGAAGTGGGAGAAATGATGTTTGCAAGAGGTGGGAGCTTGTGCTTGCTGTAGCTGGGCCTGGGAAGGGCACCCAGCCCATGTGTCCCTCCCGGGGGCATCGCCCAAATGTAGGCAGCACCAGAGATGTCTTCTGCTGCCCAGTTGCAATGATCTCCAGTACAACGGCCACGGCATGGGAGCTCCTCTGCTGACCTGATGGAGGCATGCAAAGAAAAAAGGGCACCACGCTCCTCTTCCCCAGGAGCAGCCGGGGTGGCGAGGGCATCTTAACAAGGATTTAATTTATGAAGTTTCTTGGATGTTCTGTGCAGATGGTCTCGAGCGCAGATTATTTTTTAAATGTAAGAAGCTTTAGGATATGGAGGGGGGGGGGGTTGGCTTGATGAGGGGCTGGCCTGTGGCCTCTCGTTAGGGTGTAAAATGTCCCAGCTGCTTGCAGCAAAGCTGGAGCTTTGCTTTGTGAGCATAAATAGTACAAAGTGCATCCCAAAACTTCAGCGTGGGTGTTTTGGTTTTTTTTTTTCCCCCCACTATGGTGTCCTGCTTCCTCCAGTAATGCAGCCTGCTCTGGGTGAGCCTGCTTGAGCAGGGGGTTGGACTAGATGATCTCCTGAGGTCCCTTCCAACCTTTGTCATTCTGTGATTCTGTGACTTTTAATAATGTTATGGGAGGGCTTGGGAGTTTTTATGGCCCGAGACCTACAAACGTGACAATCCGTGCCGTCCTGCTTGCGTTGCTGTCGGACCCGATATCAGCGTGCAAGTCCTCAGCTGAAATGGGGCATCCTGGTGGTTAGGACTCACCCAAATCTTGCAGGCACCCTGGACCTTTCCCGTGGATCGGTGATGACCAGGATGCTATGGCAGGGGCTGGGGTAGCGTTTATGCAGGGGCCGTGCCACGCAGCGCGACGAGCTGGAAGCTTCGGTCAGTGTGGGTGGGAAACCTTTGGTGGTGGAGCTTGGTGGCTTTCAGCCCATGAAGGTGTTAGCAGGTGGCTCCGGTGGGTGCTTGCTGCCCCTGGCGTGCTCCAGAAATGATCAGAGGGGCCATCCTGGGGAGTTTTCTGCTAGACAGCCGTGCTTCAACCCATGCCCCGGGGCCAAGGACCTTGCTGGATGTGTCTTGCAATGGAAACTCTGATCTGGCGGTGGCAGGGCTGTAATGTCCCCTCCCCAGCCTCCGCCAGAGCCGATGTCGCAGTGAGGCTTTTTTCCATCCTTAGCCTGAATTGCTTTGCCCTGATCTGGGCGTTTGATAGAGCGGCTGCTCTCCGGTGGAGAAAGAGGGTCCTGCTGGGAGTACGCTGGGGAGAAAGTCGCTGGGGGCAAAATCCTGATGGAAACGGGGATGTGCTGGTGCCCGGGCTGCTGCCGCTTTGGAAAGGGCATGCAGGGGAGGGATGGGGCACCTTAGAGGGTCCTCAGCCACGGTGGGGGTCCTGGGAGGGCTTGCACAGACCAGCCTGTGGCCGGCGATGACCTGCTGTCATAAACTCACATAACTTCATCTCTGTGCAATGCTGAGCCCCTGCTCTGGGGGGCTGCTGGTTGAGATTGAGGGATTTTTTGGGGGGGGGATGTCCTCTTAAATAGCCCCATCTTCCTTTCCCTGTGTTGCCTCTACTGCTTTGCTGGTTTGTGGGTTGGTTTTTATTTTTTTCCCCCCCTTCTTCCTAAGATTTCCGCTGGCGTGTGATCAGCCCCAGCGTGCCCACGGCAAAGCCACCCGCGTTGGCTCGGGTGGCCAGCGGGCCCCGGAAAGCTCTGCGCAGCAAAGTGCCTCTCGCCAAAAGTTAGGTGAGCTTTGCGTGAGAGCAGCAAGGATGCTTCTCCCTTGGTTTGGATGAGGCAAGAAACGCCCCGAGAGCTTTTGCAGCTCAGGTTGCTCCATCTGAGGGTGGGTTTGTTCCATCTTAGGATGGGTTTGTGGGGTTTTTTTTGCTTTGGGTGGGTTCCCCCCCCCCCAAGCACCCCTATTTCCCTCTCCTTTGGCGATCTACCTTTCCAGCCTGCAGTCTGACCTGCCAGAGGACCGAACCAACGGCCTCGCTGCTGCTTTTTCGTGCTGCAAGCATCCAGCCCGGAGCTTGGCGAGGAGCCGGAGGCAGGGAGACGGGTCCTGTGCTGATGGGGCTTGGAGCCGTGTCCGCTGCCGTGAGCGTTTGCCAAGGCAAGCACAGTGAAATAACTAACCCCTCTCCTTCGGCAGGGCTTTGAAGAGTAGTTTGGCTACTGATTGCCAAAAGCTCCTGGTCGCGTGGCTGCCGGCTCGCTCCTGCTGCTGAATTTCCTATGGCCTCGCAGGCGCTGTTAGGGGGGTGCTTCTTGGGGTGAAGCTCATAGCACGCTTCCCTCCCGCTGCTGCAAAAAGGCGATGCTCGGGTTCCAAGCCGCACCTGAGCGCGGGGAGGAGGGGGGTGCCGTGCCCATCCCTGCAAATGCCCGGCCCTGCCGAGCCCCCGGCTTCGCCAGAGCCACCCACCGCGTGTCTGCTACCTGTGCGCGTTATTCTGTCACCAGAGTGGGCAATATTTAGATGAACACTTTTTTTTTCCCCTTTAATTCCGCTTCACAGACATCCTCTCTTTTTTTTTTTTCTTTACAAAAACCCAAACCCAGCAGAAGTTGCGTGCGTGCATCTGCAGCGGCGTGCAGCGGGGGTGCCCCGGGCCACGCGAGCCCAGGCTGCGTGGCAGCCCCGTAAATTCACTCAGAAATGTTGTGTCGGAGCCCGGGGAGGTTGGAGGCTTCTCCTGTGTCCTTTCGATAGCAGTCCGCCGGCGAGCCTTCCTCCTTCCAGGCAGGGCACAAGAAGAAAGCATCTGCCCCCCCGCTTTCACCAGCAGGCTTTGGGTCAGGCCTTCAGCAGCTTTGCATTTGCCACTTTGGCTGCTGCTGTTATTTTTTTTTTTAAGAGGCTGGAAAGAGGTTCCCACCTTGTGAGACCAGACTCTGCATGCCACTTTGAGTTTGGCTTCCTACCTTCTCCTAAAGCAATAATTCCCACCCTTCTTCCCCCTCCTCCTTTTTTTTTTTTTCTCCCCCTTTTTTTTTTTTAAAATTTAAGCTAAGCTCTGTTGCTGTTGGCTGCTTTTCCACCTTTTCATCCCACGTTAGCATCATCTGCTCCGCAGCCCCCATTGCTCCTTTGCTGCCTCGCCTCCCTGTGCTGTGCTCCGTGTCGGTGCAGCCCAGGAGAGCCGGGAGCCTCTTGGCTTGGTCTCCATACACCATCCCAGCCTGCCTCATAGTTTAGGAGCTGCTGTTCCAGCTTAAGGGTGGTTCTGTGATGGAAAATGGGTTGCTAGTCACTGTAGGCATCATAGCAACCAGTGCTGGAGACTCAGCAGAGCCAGTGCTGCCCCACTCAAATTAAAATCAGGCATCTCCTTCTGTGGTGATCTCCCCTTCCATCTACTCAAGAAAGATCCTGCCTTTGCTGTGGCAGGATGGGTGGCCGTGCCTGCTGCAGTGGGGAATGGGGGTCCCCCTTCCCAAAACCCCTAGGGTGTTATTTTAATATTGTGTGAATGAAGATGTTGGACATTGGGAACAATTCCTTCACTGCAAGGGTTGTGAAGCACTGGAAGGGGCTGCCCAGGGAAGGGGTCGAGTCCCCACCCCGGGGGGGGATTTAACAGCCGGGCAGAGGCGGTGCTGAGGGCCAGGGTTTGGGGTGGGATGGCAGGGGTAGGGGAACGGTTGGGCTGGGGGAGCTTCAAGGGCTTTTCCAACCTCAATGTTTCTGTGATTCTAAGAGGTGACTTGGATCCTCGTCCTGCTAAATGACTTCCCTTGGGGCTGCCGTGGTTGGGGTGTGCTGCGGGGGGTTTGCACGTTGCTACCGCGGAGCTGGGCAGCATTGTAATTATCTTATGGTGGTTGCAATGACTTGGAAACCCAACTTCACTTCCAACCCCGACAAAGTTTTCTTGAGTGGATGGAGACATCCAAGCGCGGAGTTTTCTTCTGGTCTTGGGTTAAACAACGTATTAATGTTGTTGTGGAGCTAACGCTTGTTTCCTGTGGGAAAGCAAAGCTCTGGCAGCCCCACATAAAATGTTTCCACTCCTGTCCTTGTTCTGAAGTGGGAGTGAACTGCTGGAAATGTGGGAAACTTTGATGTTAGTAGTTGTTAGGGAGTAACAGCTCGATCTTTTTGCTTGCTGGCTTAAATACCACCAATGGGTGCTAGCTGGGATGCACGGAGCAGCCTGGACTCGCCGTCGGCTTTGTGGGCTTTGCTTGGACTGGGCTTTGCTTGGGCTGGTTGGGGAGACACCCACGTCTCCAACCTCCGCTTTGCTTTTGGGCTGAAGGAAGGGGAGAGAACGCCTTGCATGCTTTTTTTTTTTGCCTTCAAGCAGCATCTCGGGGCTTAGGTGGGTTGTGGCAGCCGCCAGCAGCCGCGGCCCCTTGCTCCCCGTTCTGTGTCCATCCATCCCCCCCCTCATGCATACAAATACGCTGGCCTGTATTTATTTAACAAGGGGAATTTTTTTTTTCCTTCGCTGCAGGGACTCGAAGAAAAAAAGGGCAAATTTTTTCACTGGGAACAAATCTCATTTTCAAGAGTCCTGACAAAATGAGCCATAAAATTACAATATTTCAAAGTGCTTCGTAATTCTAGCGCGGACGGCTCTTCATCATGGAATCTGAAAGCTCAGAAAATATAAAACTCATTAGATTAAAATAAACCACCTACCGCGCGGAAGAAAAGCTTATTTATCAATATCAATTTACTTCTGATTACCCTGTTCTGCAATTTGTTATTTTTAGGAATTATGATTTGTGTAGAGCTCACGCCAATGTGTGTGTGCATGGAGGGGGGAAATAAAATTAACTTTTACTTTTTTTTTCCCTTTTGAATCGTACTTATTGTAAAGACCTGGCCAAGAAGCAATAAGAAGAAAAGGTGGATTTCTAGCGGCACTTCCATTTGAGGAGCGGAGGGATGGGAAAGCGGGAGCTGCCGGGTTTGGGCGTGAGGGTTGGTGCCAGCCAACGTGCTTTGCTGAAGAGGATGGTGGGGGTGGTTTCTCCAAGGTGTGTTTGGTGGTGGCCCTTGTTGAAGTGTCTCTTGGCTGTCCCTCCAAGGTGGTCAACATTGCTGGAGGAGGTTGGGGAGAGTGGGCACGGATGGCGGGTTCGTGGGGGGAGAAGGGTCTTCCAGTGGTTGGCTGGATGCCATGGGCATGGTGGGATCCTGGTAGCATCTCAGGGACTTCCACTCCACCTATGAAGGAGCAAATGGTGCAGGTGGGCAATGCTGGCTGCCGGGCTCCCCTCTTTGGGTGACGTCGCTTGTGCTGCATCTCCGGAGAAGGGGCTTTTTTGGGAAGGTGCGTACGGTTTCCTCGCATGGAAGCCATTTGGGAGACGCTTTGATTTACACTTTCATTTCTTCTTTATGCTCCTGGAACAGCGCAGAGCAAACAGAGAGGCTGAGACTATAAATTTTGAGGCGCAAGTGTCGTCATGGCACCGTTTGGGGAAGGGAAGACCAGGTGGGGGGGTTCGGGGACTGGGGGTTCGGGGGGGTGGGGATTAAAGACGCCAGTGGAAGCTCAAACATGAGGGCATCTCTGCCAGCAAGGCGCAGAAGCCGCTGCTCTGATGGAGGCAATTAAGTGTGGTTTTGTGTGCGTGCGAGCACCCCAACAGTGCATTTAAAAATAACCCATACAGGTGCAGAGCCTGGAAGCCAATGCTTAAGCACCCCGAGAGCAATACATGGCCCGGGCTCGAGGAGCGGGAGCATCCTCCAACGTCTCACGGAGGTGAGATGCTAGAAGGCTCTTGGAGCCTTGCTGCCAACTTTGCTCAGATTAATGCCGGGCTCCGTCTCCGCAGCCGAGCGGGTGGGGTCTTTGCCACCTTTAGGGATGCGGCGATGCTGTTCGAGCAGCAAAAAAGCCACTTCCCAGGCTTGGGAAAGAGGCATTGGGGGCAAGTGGGCTGAAAAACCTCTGCTCCACCGGAGCTAGTTCCTAAACTTTCAAGCCCCAGACTTCTTTGCGGAGCGGTGTTTCGGCAGCGGAGGCTCCTCCGGTTCCCATCCATCACCATTTAACGCGGTTCTGTCTGCTGCTTCCCGTGCCTTGGGGAGCGGTTGCCAGCGGCCTGGGAAATCTCTGGTTTAACATTAGTGCTCTTGCAGCCAGGAGACAACAGTTAAGTTCCCAGCGAGGACTTGCCCAGAGACATTATTATGCTGGAAACTGCACCGAATGCTTCCTACAAAGAGCCCCCTTTCAGGCAGAAGGTGCAATTTAATATGCTCTTAGTCACAATTTTTAAGTTCTCCCCGGAGACTTCTCAATCCCGTTCCTAAATTTGCAATATTCGAGTGAACCATCTCGGAGAACCAGTGAAGAGCTGCAATATTAATGAAGACAGACAAAATCAAAATGACATTTCAGGCAATTACTTACATAATGAAGTGACTGACTCGGAATATACAATATTTAGATTTATCATGACACTCGAAAGGGGATGCTGTCAACCGCCTTTATTTCTAGATCCCGTAAATTGTTTTTTTCCGCGGCCCTGTTGCTTTTTAAGCATGGTCTGTGAAGCTGGAAAATAATGTTTCCGCTCACTTGGGCTGATCGCGGGGCTGGTTTAGAGGAGAGTTAGCGTTTTCCTCGACGGCATTTTGGCCCAGCAGAAGGTGGGGGAAGAGCTTGGGGTTGTGCTGCCTCCCTTGGGTTCATCGCATCCTTTTGGCTCCACAGCCTGGGCTTGAAGCTGGCCAGGGGGAGGTGGGGGGCTGGAAGAGCAGCGTTGCCTACGGCCGGGGTTCTCCCCCTCCCTGAAACCCATTAAAGATGGGGGGAAAAGGGAGAAGCTTGGGGTTTATTTTTGTTGGGAGAGTCTGCGCTGCCTTTGGCTGAATCCAAAGGTTTGAAGGGCCTCATAGGGTGCCTGGCTCTGGGGGAAGGGGTAATTTTTGTTTAGAAATGGGATTTTTTTCTTTTTTTTTTTTTTGGATGCTCCACTGGGACTGAATGCTCAGAAGTCAGAAACTCGTTGACGGGTGGAGGGTTGAGGTGTCCTGCGCTGTCCATGTGTTGCAGACCTGCAGAAAGTCTGGGGAGATTGGCATGATACACCTAAAAGTTAAGCAGTGCTGACCCCAAATATCTTCTCGGGCAGTGCCGAGTCTCCTAAAGATGCACAAAAATAAAAAAACCACCGCAGCGCTATTTTTCTTGCTTAGGCGCAGACCTTTTCCTCCTAGAGACTCTCTCTTGGCAAAATAGCTGAAGAAAGTAGAATTTAGGGCCCTTTCTACGGTGACAGAGTTGTTATGAACTGTCTTCTCCGGCACATCCACCCGTAAAAAAAAGAAGATATGTGGAGCTATTGCTTTTGGAGCTCCTTTAGGGGCGTCCGCAGCGGTGGGGTTAGGATGGCCCCGCGAGGTGCCTGTGTATTTTTTAGGGTGACGATGGGGTGCTGGGCTTGCGGATGCACCCCATGCCCATCTGAGCTCTGCGTTTGGGGTGTATAGAATGGGGTGCTGCTTTTGGGGTAAACAGAGGTGATGGCGGGTGAGGTGGCACCGGGGTTTATGGATAAGGGATCCATTTGGGCGCTCCCGGGGCGGGAATCGTGCGTATCACCACGGATCAGTCGGGTCTGCTGCTGTAGCAATCGGTCCCCCGAGTGCCGGGTGACCCGGCCCCCGAATCCCTGCTTAGGCTGGGAAATGGCAGATGGGACTTAGTCCTTGTTTTGGCCCTCGTGGTCTCAGGCCGGCGCTTGATCTCAAGCGGGAGCTGCTTACGGATTTAACGACGGGTTCGTCGCTGGGGTTTGCTGCCCAAAAGGCTGGCTGGCACGTACGCTCCCCGCCTCCCTGTCCCTGGCTCTGCTGCTGCGTGGATGTGCTGAGCCCTTCGGAAAAATATTCCCCCGGCCCGTGCCTTTCACAGCACCGGCAGAAATAGGCAGAGCTTTGGAGATGGGTCACCGAGATGTCCCCCTCTGCTTTGGAAGGGGTCTTGTGTCAGCTGCCCAGGGGTTTCTGCTCTGCCTATAGGCTGTGCATAACATATATGTTGGGTTTTTTTTTTCTTGCCTCCGGGGTGGAATGTTTTAAAGCACCACGTGTATGAATTTCCTTGCAAAGCGGGACTTGGCCGAGGTTTTGTGGGCTTGGTTCGGAACAAGCTTCGCATTTAATGGTCTGGAAAACCTGGGAGGATGCGGCCGTGCTAAGCAGCTCCTCGTTACCGTTTTATGCTGCTGCCTCGTCGCGAGGAGCCGTGGGCTGTATCGAACGTGAAGCCGGGGGAAATTTGGGAGGCAGAGAGGGATGTGGGCACATTTGCAAGCCTGTCTGCTCCCAGTGATCTCCCAGTCCCTGTTTCGCAGCCCCCCCAGTGGGTTTGAGAGCCTCTGCTGTTGTCCTCTGAAATCCTGGTGTGTTTTTGCAATGATTCTGGGTCAAGCTTCCCACGTAGCTCCGCCAAAACATCTGAAATCCCGGCGCTGTTTGCTCGCTGCTGCGTGGCTCCCAGCTTGCAAGCGGCTTCTTCGCTCGGTGCTGGAGCAGCTCGTCTCAGCTGGGGCTGCTTCTGCTCTGGCCCCGGCTTAGCCCCTCGCACGAGATGAGCAAATATGTTTTGGAAAGTGAAAATAAATGAAAAAAAAAAAAGCATTGCCTACACCACCTGGGTTTGATTTGGCACTTGCCAAGAGGGTGGTTGGGGCTGCATGAACCAGGAAAGCGGTGGTGGCACTTCTTGGGTCAAGTGCCCTGCAGAAAAGCCAAGCCTTAACAAAACGTTGATCTCCTGGGTGTCCCCCTGTGGCGTCAGGGCACTAAGGTGGGGGTAATACCCATAAAATAATGCTC
>JADKXX010007578.1:0-87500 GCA_017310255.1 Butorides virescens
AGGGGGGATGGCTTTAAACTGAAGCAGGGGAGGTTTAGACTGGATCTGAGGAAGAAATTCTTTGCAGTGAGGGTGGTGAAACCCTGGCAGGGGTTGCCCCGAGAGGGGGTGGAGGCCCCATCCCTGGGACCATTCCAGGCCAGGTTGGCCGGGGCTGTGAGCAACCTGATGTGGTTCAAGGTGTCCCTGCTCCTGCAGGGGGGTCGGGCTGGGTGACCTCTAGGGGTCCCTTCCCACCCAAAACATTCTATGATTCTAAGTGGGAGGAAGGTGGGAGTGCAACAGCCATGGGACCTTTCCCCACCCCAATTGCACCAATGCTACGTGTTTAGGGCACAACTAGCATCTATTTATTTGAGGATTTTTCTTTTTCCCTTCTAGCCTGTGAAGCTAGCTTTCAGCTAGACCAGCATCTAGGCCTAGCTGACGGTAGAGCAGCAAGATGGGGTGGACGTACAAGTCATGGGAGTCCAGTCAAGGCGGTGCAGGAGGCCAGGGGTGGGCTGCCCCTTTGCTGCGGTGTTGCCTCAGGTCAGCTTCAGCTGATGGCGAAGCTATGTTGCTGCATTTAATTAAACCCCAGCTGGGAGGGCAAACACAGACCAGGACAAGCAGGAATGATGGAAGTTGGTCTGTGACTGGTTACAGAGTGTGAGGACCACACAAGAAGTGTGCCAGCCACCCTACTGTCTTATCACTGATGCGGGGGCAAGGGTTTCATAGCAGTAAAAACCTGGTGAAGCTTTTTTGTTGGTTTTCTGGCAGGCAGAAAGTGAGTTGGCAAGCGTAGGTAGACCCTAGGCTGCTTGGTTTGCTGCTGGGTGGATGCTCTTAACCATAGACTACAGGGGAGGACACCAGCAGGGGTTAAATCCGGGATGGGGTCCAGCCTGAGATGGTTCCTGTAGGCTTTCCAGCTGGAGCTTTCTCTGAGCCGGTCCCCCTGAGGTTATTTGTCCTGTTCAGAAGAGGACGAGAGGGGAATGACCTCCCTTCCCAGGGCCAGAAGTCGTTTGCTTACCTCTGGTGGGGTCTGGGGAGACATTGCTTTTTCTGCTTTTCAAACCATCCACTCAGCTGGACCGAATTTGGTGCCATTGGCGAAGAGGCTGTGGGTCCCTGGCAGATGTGCAAAGCCCAGCTTTTTTAAACAGCCTTTGCCCTTTGGGGTTCGGGGCTGGTGCTCCAGCCGGGACGTGCAGCCTGTTTTCCGTACGGGGGCTGGATCCAGCGTGCCCCTTCGGGCTGGCAGCGCGCGCGTAGACGTGTCCATCACGCCAGCGGGGTGCGCGTGCGGCTAGCAGGATTGATTTGGCCTTTTACAAAGGATAATTCCAGAGGAATGTGCTCGCCTCTGACTGCGAGAAAGATTGAGATATTTTTTGAATAGGAAATCTGCTGTCGCGAGCTTCGTTAGGGGCATCGCTGAGCACGGGTGCGAATATTCTCCTTTAGAAAGGGAGGCTATGGGAACGTCACCTTCATCTTTGATATTAATTGAAAGCAATATTCTCATTCGATGGCTATTTACTGTTTAAAACTGGATTTGCAGGCTCCTTGAGTGCTCTGCAAAGGACCAACCCCGTTTCTAAATGACTCTAATGAACAACAATATTTGAGGAGTATTTTAGGAAGGGGATCTTGGGTCTCGTCAGGCGAGCCCTTCTGTTGTTTGGTGTTGGAAGGCCCGTTGAGGATATCACTCGTTGAGCTGTAGAAGGTAGAGCATCATTAATGGAAACTTAAGGCTCGAAAATTAGTGATTCCCAACATCAGGAAACTTAAGGGGGGGGGGGAAAAAAAACCCTTCCCCCCCAAACCCTTAACCCTCCGTCATTAAATTAATCACTTCATCAATCACTTAAATTTTCATATCTGCTTTGCTAATAGGCAATAAGGTTAATGCTTACGTTTAAGAAGGGGAAGAGAGAGAGAAGGGAGAAAGTGTATTTGCGATGTGGACTCATTAACATGTCAGGGTAACCTTGCTTTTGGTAACCACCTTCTCAAACCATTGGAAGGTCTGATCTTGCCACCTTCCACGTCCGAGTGTGCGAGCCCTTGCATGTGGGCAAAGCCCTTTCAAAAGGAACGGAGAAAGACGCGTGTTTGTGGTAATGAGGGCTGGGGTGGTTTTTGTGTCTGGGATGACTTTAGTGGCATTAATTATCCGCACGGCGCTGGCCGGAGGAGCTTCGTTCGTTGGCTGGGTATTGGGCTGCGCCCAAGGGAGCGCTCCTCGTTAGTCTAGAGTGTCCAGGCTTGGATGGCCATACTGTCCCAGCTTAGTTAAACTGGGTGTTTTTCCTGGCCAGTTGGAGGCGTTGGCATGGGTGACAAACCTGATATAGAGCGGGGATAGCAATGGGAGTCAAGCTTGGTAAGGCAAAAAAACACAGGGCGGGGGGAAAACTATATATGCGTGTATATGTGTGTATACATTCAAATTAGGAGGCTATACATATATATATCTTTGTGGAGGTGTTAATATCCTACGGGAATGTATTATGGGCCAAGAGTATTTCCCTGTACTGTAGGGAAATACTTGCATATACATCAAGTCATAATTTTTATTCTTTGTGGGGAACGCGCGCTGTGTTTTCACGTTGAGTCTATCAATGGGACCTCTTAGAAAAAAGCAACGGTTGCAAACGGTGATAAACATGCTTGTGCGTTTTGCCAGATGAGAAACGTGATATATTTGGGTTGCGGGAGCTTAAAAAAGAAGGAGGAGGGGAGGAAAAAACCAATACACCCCATTACTCCCTGCCGCTATGTTTGCGCACAACGCTTTCGGTTGAGGTATCGGCAATCTGGATCTGCTCCCCAGCTCTCCAGCTGATTTTTTTTTTTTTTTTTTTCCTGGGTGGAGGAGCGAAGCAAGAACACGTGAGAGGGGGCAGGGTGATCCCCTCGTGCCACGCAACGCTCGGGCCAAGGTCGTGGGGCCGCGGCGGAGCATCGCGCGTTCCGGCCTCGCGTTTCGGCGCGTGTCGCCATCCAGCCTGGGGCTGCGGTGAGGTGGCAGGTGCGTCGAGAGAAGGGGGCTGGGAATAGATGGGGTTTGAGACGGGTTTGGCAGCGGGCCGCTTGGCACCGGTCGAAGTTCATCGATGGAGTGTTGCGGAGGCACGCATCCAGCTCCGAAGGCAGCCGGGGGAGGTGGGGAACAGCTCGAGGCGCTTTCCCGTGCTGCCGTAAAAGGTGTCCCACCGGAGCCTCGATGGCTCTTTCCGCACAATTTCCAGGCTTCAAGCCTTGTGAAAAATTAACCTTTTAATTAAAACTTTTGGTAATTGGTCGCTGTGGAAGTATTGCTTTGTCTTAAAAAAAAAAAAAAGAACAAAAATAATGAAAAATTCAAGCTATTCCCGCCTCATACCAGTTTGCAGTTGTTGCTTCCTGGTGTTCAGTTTTGTAAAAGAAATCATAAAAAACCCCAAAACCAACAAAAAGGTAAAAAAAGGTCTCTTCACCTGCCTCAAAATCATCTGAGCAATTAAAACATGAACATTTCCTTAGCTAGTCCTCATTATGGAAAACCCCCAAGTTCCTGTAGGAAAATAAGCAGGTAGGAGAGAACCCTTCTGGAAATGTATATACGTGCTGCGGTGCTGAGATGGTGGGAGAAACCCCCGGCTGTTGGGAAGGGTCTCTGCGGAAAACTGCCGTTATCCCGGTGAGCATCCCCAGCCTGGGGCCGGGGGGTTGGTAGGCATTGCTGGGTTGGTTGCCAGGGGGGCAGAGTTGCCTCTGGGGAAGCTTGGTTTATCATGGTTTCTGCAATTTTGGGGGCCCCAGGACACGCAGGGCGGTCACCTCGATGGTGCCGCAGGAATCCATCCCCTCCCCACCTCTTGGCTTTTTTAAGCGCGTTATCGCCGGCGTGCGCTAATGCCCCTTTCTGCTTTTGAACGCCTTAATGTGCTTGATTGGCAGGGGGAGTTAATAAATTGGTTCCTCCTGTCAAACTGCTGCCGTACATTGATGGCTTTTGAATTAACTGTAACCACTCGGGGGGGGGGAAAAAAAAAAAGAGAAAAAGCCGGAGACGGCGTTGTTGGACAACTCAATGCAAACATCTGTTCAATTTGCAGCGGTGGTCAGAAGAGTGAATAAGCTCCGCGCGCTCCCTCTCTTAAAGATTTATTAATATTGCTCTTTACGCGAGGGGGAAAGATTTCAAACGCTTGACACTTAATGGTTAGTAACTCAATTTTATTCCATTCATCTGCATGGGTTTGTCCAACGCCTGCTCTGTTGAGGCTCCGGTCTTGCACCGCGTAGGCTGCCTTTCTGTGCCTGCACAATTAGGGGGGGCGATTCGCTACCCGAATTACGGAGGAACCTCTTTCTTTTTGTTTTTTTCCTTTCTAATTGATGATTAGGTTTGAGGCGAGAGATCGTATCGTGGAACGCAATATCCTTTCGTGAACAGCGATGGGGCTTCGTTCCTTACTCCGCTGTTCGGTTGCAAGCAGTTAACT
Organism: Butorides virescens; assembly: GCA_017310255.1. NCBI lineage: Eukaryota > Metazoa > Chordata > Aves > Pelecaniformes > Ardeidae > Butorides > Butorides virescens. Next base: position 4,488 of record JADKXX010007578.1, read on the forward strand.
TGAGATGAGGAGGGGGGGGAAAAAAAGACTTTAAAAATGTGGAATCTCCAAGGGGAGACTAAGAGTTCAGGGTATGGGGAGAAGTGAGGAGCAGCAGAGATTAATGGGTGTTACTAATGATTTTGGGAAATAGAGGGGAAGAAATAGAGACGGCAGAAGACTCTCAAATAAGTAACGGCACTGCGGAAAAGCTCGACTCTTGAAACGCGTCTTTTCCCATATGACAGCCGCGTCAAATTAAACACGTCCTACTGGATAAAACAATATTTCTGTACAGAAGAGTGCTGATGTACAGCTTGGCCCGGCGGGAGGGGGAGGCAGGTAGGCGAACGGGACCACGTAGAAAGAACCGTCCTTCTACCGTCCCTGAAGTAGCTTTCCTGGAGGGATAAAGGAAAGGGTGAGGGGGGGAAAAAAATAAAATAATAAAAAACCCCAACCTCCCTGGATTTTGCAAGTTGTTCTTTGTCTTGGAAAAATTGTTGGCTGCTGTCTGCAGTCCCGTCAGGTACGGAGCTGGGAGTGACAGGTTGCCGCAAGCCCATCAGCCAGAAGCCATTACCCGTGCACCTCGGTGGGCTTGGGGAGATAGTCATAAATTCAGGCTCTGTACTGGAGAGAGGGCAAGGAGGGAGGGGGGTGGAAAAAAAAAAATCCCAAGGTAGTATCATCATGCTGCAATGGGATGCTCTTGTGGAAATGATAAAAAATTGGGAGGGTCCTCCAAGTTCACGCAGCCCTGATGGCAAGGGGTGGAGGGGGGCAAGCCCCGCAGGCGTTGGGATGCTCCTCAGCTGGTTTCTGGCAGGTGGAAAAGGTGTCTCCAAGGAGTGGGGGGGGGAGGCTGTGGCCTCTCTGGATTTTAAACCAGGAGCTTGGTGTTGGAGGTGTATTTTTGTGGGTTTTTTTTTTTCTTTCCTTTCTGCTTCACACTGCTTGTTTCACACCTCGAGGAAAAAGAGACGACGTGTTCTGGTCCTGTGGCAGAGCAAACTTGCAAGGTGCGGAGGGGGAGCGTTTTAAATACAATTTGCTGATTTGCTGCGCCTTTTTTTTTTTTTTTTGGGGGTAGAAAAATCCAGATTTTTTCCATTTCACTCCAAAACGTGGCCGTCGCCTTGGGGAGTTGTTGGCTGGAATGAGACATTAGCTGGCTGTGGGATTTCATGCCTCCGTTTCCCAGTCTTGCCCTTTGCTTTGTTGTAGCCCTTGGTGCAGCATTTCTGGTTTTTGGGGACCCCCCTCCCCGTGCGCCACTTTGGGATCCTGCTGGATGGGGTGATGGGGGAAGCGGGCTCGGCCTCCTGCCTTGCCCCCGCTGCGTCTCGCCCGCGGCACGAAGCACAGAGCCTTGTACGTTAGGCAGGGAAAAAGGGAAAACCCTGCAAGGGGCTCGCGTGGGATGCGTGTAGCAGAGTCTTGAGTGCAAATAATAGAGCTTGAGAATAATGTCTTGCTTTCAGGACAGCCCCGGACTATTTTGATTTTGTTTTTAAACCTTGCCCTTTATGGCTAAATCTAAAATATTGCCTTCTTATCCAAGACTGAAAAAAACCACGGTAGTATCATAGAATCATTTGGTTGGAAAAGCCCTTGAAGCTCCCCCAGCCCAACCATTCCCCTACCCCTGCCATCCCACCCCCAAACCCTGGCCCTCAGCACCGCCTCTGCCCGGCTGTTAAATCCCCCCAGGGGTGGGGACTTGACCCCTTCCCTGGGCAGCCCCTTCCAGCCCCTGACAGCCCTTTGGGGAAGGAATTGTTCCCCATGGCCAACCTCACCCTGCCCAACTTGAGACCATTTCCCCTCGTCCCATTGCCCGTTCCCCGGTAGCAGAGCCCAACGCTACTGCAGTAGCACACGTGTGTAGTGTTAAATATTACAGAAACCCGGCCGATCGTGCCAGGCTGCTGAGCTGGAGAGGTGTGTGGGAGCTGCGCGCCTTGAAGGCTACATGGAGAAGAGGAAGGCTGGTTTGGCCTGAAGTATAAATAGCAATTGGCATCTGGATGCTCTTGCTGGACTTTCTCCATCACATGGTACAAAGGTCCCTGGGCTCGAGGAGAGCTGGGGCGTTCGTAAGGAAATGTAGAATCATGGAATCGTTTAGGTTGGAAAAGATCTTTAAGATCATCAAGTCCAACCGTTAACGTAACCCTGCCATGAGAAGATGGGTCCTTACGCATCATGTTGGCCACCTCTCTTGGACTTTGCATCCTTCGGGCAGTACCAGGGCAGTGCTTGGGCTGATGTGACCAGAGATGTCTTTGGTAATTCTTTGCAAGTCCTGTCTGTGGGCAAACCCCCTCTGCGGCAGCTTTGCCCCCCTACCTCGCCAGGTTGCCAATTGACTTTCCCGTGTGCGTTGAGAGACTGAAGGCTGCCGTTCGGTCCAGAGCATAAATCACTGCCTCTTGGTTATCCGCACTGATTTCACACCGATGACTCTGTCCTAGAATAATCAGGAGAAGATTTCTTTCTCCAAAAAAAATTAAAAAATTCTCCTCTTCCATAAGGGCCAGAATTTGATGGTTGTGGCTTTGTGCTCAGCAGCGAGCACACAGCTTTTTTTGGCCTTGGCTTCCTAAACAGTAGCAGCCTGGGGGGAAAAAAGGCTCGGGGTCTGTTTGCTGTTCGCAAAGAGCTCGCTGGTTGGTATCAAAAGCCAAAAGTGCCGTGCTTGGTGGGCGTCCTGCTATAAAATGAACTGGAATCTGTTGACGATGCTGCTTTCCAATGGTTTCCCCCCCCACCCCCCTAGAAATATAAGCTCACCCCAGGCACCAGCGATGCCGCAGATGGTCGGGTTCTGGTTTGCCTTTTGTGTATCCTGCGTTCTTCGTGCCGTGCCGTGGCATCATCCGGGCGGGCGGAGGGGCAATTTGGGGTCCTGAGCCGCCTAGGCAGCAACCCATCTCCTTGGGGTATTGGTCCCCTGTCAGCATGAAAGAACCCCCCAAAAAAAAGCTTTGCCAGCACAGATCTGCACGCAGCCTCTTTTGAGCAAGTAGCAAGAGGAATATTCGGCGGTGCTGGCCGGAGGGTGCCGGCGGGATGGCGTGGGGTGGGGACAAGGGGCTTGGCTGGGTGAGCGGCTTCGCCGGCTGTGGGCTCGTCCCCGTTCCATGTTAAACCCACCGCCTTGTAAAAGGGGAAGTGGCCCCAGGTGGTTGGATAACGGCCTCTTTAATTGTGCTCTGAATGAGATTAGCTTCTTAACTGACAGTTTGACTTCTTTATTATTATTAATGTGCAAATAATACAGCGGGGGGGGGGGGGGGGTTTTACACATAACTGCGGTAGCAAATGTTTTCCTTTTCTTTAGCGGTGTCTGTTGCTTTGCTGGTCCAACCGCCTTCAGATTCCCAGGCTTCAGATTCCCGGAGGTCAAGGGATGCTGCTCCCATTTCTTCCCTTTTTAAACGGTAATTGCCAGAGCGTTGCCGCTATTCCCATTTAATATTTTGAACCGTGAGTAGAGGCGGTGGCAAGCGAGTCCCTCGGGTGAGCCTGGAGCTCCGCAGGGCGATGGGATGGGGTGGGACACAGCGGGCTGGGGAAGGTTTCTGCCCACCGGCCGGTCGGGAGGAGCGATATCCGTGGGCAGGGAGGGGTGGCTGGCACCGGTCCAGGGCGAGATTGTCACGTATAGGTTACGTATAGGCATGCGCCGTTATGGTACGTATAGATGTTATGCGCCATATGTTATGTATAGGTTTGCACTGTTATGGTATGTAGATGTGTCATGGACCGTATGTTATGTATAGGTTTGCGCCGTTATGGCACGTGGATGTGTTATGCACCATACGTGTATAGGTTTGCGCCGTTATGGTATGTATAGATGTTATGCGCCGTATGTTACATATAGGTTTGCACTGTTATGGTATGTAGATGCGTTATGGACTGTATGTTATGTATAGGCTTGCGCCGTTAGGGTACATATGTGTTATGCGTCGTATGTTAAGTATAGGTTTGCACCATTATGGTATGTATATGTTATGCACCGTATGTTATATATAGGTTTGCACCATTATGGTATGTAACGTGTTATGCACCGTATGTTATGTACAGGTTTGCGCCACTTTGGTATGTATAGATGTTATGCACCGTATGTTATGTATAGGTTTGCAACGTTATGGTATGTAATGTGTTATGAACCATATGTTATGTATAGGTTTGTGCCGTTATGGCACATGTAGATGTTATGCACCGTATGTTATGTATAGGTTTGTGCCGTTATGGCACACATAGGTGTTAAGCACTGTATGTTACATATAGGTTTGTGCCATTATGGTATGTAATGTGTTATGCACTGTATGTTATCTATAGGTTTGCGCCATTATGGCACGTATAGATGTTATGCACTGTATGTTATGTATAGGTTTGCGCCGTTATGGTATGTATATGTGTTACGCACCGTATGTTATCTATAGGTTTGTGCCGTTATGGTATGTATAGATGTTAAGCACCGTATGTTACATATAGGTTTGCGCCGTTATGGCACGTATAGATGTCAAGCACCATATGTTACGTATAGGTTTGCGCCGTTATGGTATGTATATGTGTTACGCACCATATGTTATCTATAGGTTTGCACCATTTACGATTGCCTGGGCGAAAGGGAGGAAATTATTGAAAAAGCCGCTGCCTTACAGCGGGGAAAATGCCGGCCATGGGAAACAGCTGCTGGCGGGGAGGGGGCTTGGGGTGCTGCCAGGGATGGGCCCCGGTGCCAGGGGGGCTGCGGGGGCTCTGGCAGGGGCCGGGGCCGCCCCTCGGAGCGGCGGGGGGGCGGGGGGCGGCTGCAATCTGTCGACTCCACGCAAAGTAGGTTCTGCGCTGTAACTCGCTATTCCCCGGGATAACAAGGTCAATAATGCCTTTGCCTGCGAGAGCTTCAGCCAACACTTCTATCAAAACCAATATTAATTTTCACTAATTAGGAGCTGCGGCTAATGAGTGTCACAGCTAATTTACCTCATCCATAACGAGGGAGAGGAGGGGGTCAGGCGCCCGGGATGGGAGCCCGCAAATCTGCCTCCTCTCCGCTCTCCCTTGGCCGAGCGCGCGTTTGTCACCTGGGTGGCTTGCTGGCCGCGGGGACGTGGGCACATGTGTGTGGTGTCCCCCCCCTTGCCTTCCTCAGGATGTGGGGGTGGATGTTTTGGGGAGGCAGGGAAGGAGCTGTACGGGCGGGGTCCGGTCCAACCTGAAGGGAATGAGCAGGCGAGCAATGGAGGAGGTGAGATGGAGAGGACCGGGCGTCGCGGCGTCGCCCGGCTGGCAGGGCAGGCGGATGGCGAGGGGGCGGCGGGCCGGCGACCGGCCACGTCTTTAAAAGTCTTTTCCAACCTGAACAATCCTCTGCTTCTAGGGGCTCTGGAGCTCAGCTCAAAGCGGCGAGGGAGAAAAAAGGGCTTGGAAGGATTTGCAAGGGAAATTTTGGGAAAGAGAAGGACGACTGTTGTCCTGATGGGTGAAGTTGTAGCAAAGCGTGTTTGCTCTGGAAACTCTGAAATTAATTTCAAAAGCCTTTACTGTATGTTTTATCCCTCTTCTCTTCCCTACCTTTCATCTCAATGATTGCTGCCTGCCAGGGCGCACCGGCCAGCCTGGAAAGCACCCTGAGCACAAAGCCATGAAGCAGTTTGTCTGTCAGCGTTCCTACAGTCCTCTGACTCCCTACAGCCAGCCTCCTTCTCTGATAGAGTATTGCCACCAGTCTTTGATTTTATTTTATTTTATTTTTTTAATAAGCTGGACAAGCATCACGTAGGACAGGCACGCTTGCGGGGACCGAATTCTTTACTGGGTAGCTTGCGCGCCGTGCATGTTGGCTTCCAGCAAAGGTTGCGGGTGGGAGTATTCCATGGACGTTGCCAACAGTGCTAACAGAAAGCTAATTTCTGATTTGGAGTTATCCCTGTTTGTCCCATAAAGTTGATCTGATGGCTCAGGCGAGGGAAGAGAGCGCACACGGTTCACTGTATCCTTCTAAAATGGCTCAGGTTTTATAGTCTGCGCTTGCTAAACAAGCTGGAGACTAAGAATTATCCAAAGAGATTATTGGTTTAAGTAAGAATACGCTTGAGAAAGTTGTGGTCTTCTCTCAGGCCATCCTTGTTAGGGATGGCCAAAATTGACTGAATAAATGATTCATTGGTTTTATTCGTGTTGCCCTGACTATAAACCTCGGAGCCTTCCTTGCCCAGGTTGTTGATCTGTTCCACCAGCAAGGGGATGAGCACCACGAGCACCGTCGGTCTGTCCTGACATGTGATTGAAGGAGGACAGAAGAGCCGTTGCCTTGTCCAAGGCAGCTTTCCCAACAGACATCCTTCCATTGGGGCTTTCTGAGGCCTTGAGAAAAGGGTTTGGCTTTTAGGCATGGAATCATAGAATTGTTTGAGTTGGAAAAGCCCTTTAAGCTCCCCCAGCCCAACTGTTCCCCTACCCCTGCCATCCCACCACTAAACCCTGGCCGTGAGCACCTCGTCTGCCTGGGTGTTAAATCCCCCCAGGTGTGGGGACTTGACCCCTTCCCTGGGCAGCCCATTCCAGTGCTTGACAGACATTTCAGGGAAGAAATTTTTCCCAGCGTCCAACCTAACCCTGCCCTGGCACAACTTGAGGCCATTTCCCCTCGTCCCATCGCCCCTTCCCTGGGAGCAGAGAACCAACCCCCACCTCACTACATGTCCTTTCAGGATGCTCTGAGAAACTTGCAGGGGAAAGTGATGTGCCGAGAAGGAGCCTGTTTTGGGAACCATCTCCCTGAGAGCATTTTTTGGGGGCATCCCATGAGGCTCAGGTGGGAGCTCCTTAGGCTCCTGGCTCTCATCCATATGCGCAGTGGGCTTTGCCTCTGGCAGCCCACCAAGTTGTTCTTGCTGCCAGTCCATATCCAACTCCCCGGCTAATCCTGGCTTGGGTTGGTTTGTTTGAGCTGTTGGGCTGTGAAATTGCCACCCAGCCCATGGCAGCTCCCAGTAGGCGTTTTGCCTCTACCTGCTCTAAGGCTCGCTGCGCCCACAAATGGCTGGGCTTCTTGGTTCCTTCCTTGCCAGCTCCTCCTGTACCTGCCATCGGCCTTGGCTGTGAATAGATTTCATATCCACCTCCTCAACGTGCTCAGAAATAATAGGGCTGATGCTCCCGTGTTTGTCCCAAATGCTTTGGGTTCCAACAGGGACAAGAGCAGCTTGTGGGTAAGCAAGTCCCAAATACCTTTACACCCTAAAACACAAACTGTAAGCCCCCAGGCTTTCCCATGGCCTCCTCTACCTTCTTCATGAAGATGTCAGTGGAATGCCTGTGTTCAAAGCAAGTTAAAAGGGAGGAGGAATAAGAAACTGAGAGAGCAGGAGGTAGTCCATGCCTCGGTGGTGCAGTTCTGGTGGTGGGGCCTGAGCTTTATGTCCTGAGCTACTTGTACAAAATCAGCCAGCAAACAGGTCCTCTACGTGCTTTTATGGCCTTCAATATGGATGTGCAACCTACACAGAGGCACATGCGGTCCAGTATTTCTTTTGGCCAGAGCAAATCCAGTGGTTGATCGGATCCGAGCTCTGCTCGGGCAGCCAGCAACACAAACTTTTGAAGGGCAGCGAAAACTCCCCATTAATATTTTCTTAGCTAAATTTGCTGGCCTCAGTGGGTCAGCTCTAATCTGAGGAGCAGGACACAGTAATGTATTCCTTTGCTCTGTCAACCCCGGGACTATTATTTTTCTTTCCTTCTCCCCCTCCTTAAACCCTCCCACCATCACCAGCCCAGCCAGCTGGTAGCAACAGTGACAAAATGTCATGTGCTGTAGATAGCGAACATGGGCAGTTGCTTGACCCTGCTTTGAGAGACCAGCCAGTGCTCGCCAGCACCACGGGAATGCCCGGGAAACCTTTTAGGGGGAAATCCCATGGTAGAGAGATCGCACGGTGTGACTGCACCGTCTTTGGATGACAAATATGTGGGGTTTGGTTAATGTGCTGGATGAAGTTGTATTTTCAAGGTTTACCCCGATTTCTATGGCACCGGTTGGCTGTCGGAGTCGCAGTACCAGTCACGCTACAAAAATAATGGCGTGGTGCTGACAGTGAAATATAAGCAAACAGCAGCATCCCCGAACTCCTTGATGGTATTTGTGCATGGGAAGATGTAGCCTCATGCATCAAACGTCTTGTGGCAATGGATTCCTCATCCTTGCAGAGGAAGGGTTGGAGGGAGCAGATATGGTTTGCAAACTTCTCATTTTAGCCGAATGCAAGCGGGTGAGCGTCGCTGTGTGGGGTCAGAAGGTGGCCCCGGTGTTTATGGTTTACCCAACCCCTTGAGGATGTGGAGTTTGGGATGGGGGGGTTCTCACACCACGGCGTGCTTTTGCTCCCTGGTGGGAGGCTACGGCTGGGGTTCTGCTGGTGAAACCCAGTGCCTTCCACCAAGCAGATGGGATCTGTGGGACTGCTCGGGCACCCGTGGCTCCGCACGTTTGCTGGTGACTACCCCTCTCCCCTGCTCTCCTGGGGGCCGAGGTGGCTGAGAAAAAGTTTCTTTGCACTTATTGCCCAGGAAAAGCAACCTTCAGGCAGAGTTGTTCTCGGAGGGGGGAAAAAAGCTTCCCCAACCGTGACAGATTTGACGATAAATCTCCAGTATTAATGCCCGGGTTCCCAAGGTCTGTCATCCTGCACTGCCAGCGAGGCACGCGACTTGCTCAAAAACACCGGGCGGGCTCATCAGTCATCTTGGAGGCACGGCCGAGAGCTCCCGCTGCGGGCGGGGGGGCTGGAGGGGGACCCCCTGAGCGCGCTTGTGCGGGGCGACACGGGAGACCACCCTCAGCTGGGAGCATGCACGGGGGCACCCCACAGCGGTCCTGAGCCCCCAAAGCCGCCCAGGCTGGGGGGTTTCATCCACCACCTTGTCCTCTACCTTCTTCAAGTACCTGGTCTCACCCTTCCACCCCAAATTGCCCTTTGGGTTCTGCTTTTCCCGCGCTGTGCGGCTGCGCACAGCCACGCTGGGCTTGCACTTTTTTTCCTTTTTTTTCTTTTTTTTTTTTTTTCGCCCTTATGGGAAGAGTCAGACTGGTTTTAAAATAGCCTCAGTGTCAGTATCTCTTATTGGTACAGGTATTAAGTTAGTTATGAATTTCTTGCACTTTGAGTCCTAGGGAAATCCTTCCCTTATTCCTTTCTCATTCACTCTTGGTTAATAAGGCTTATTAGCACGCTTTAATAATGCCAGATATAATCTCAGCCCAAATTTGAGGAAATTTCGGGAGCGACCTAGGCTAGGGCGTGCTCTGCACCCTTCCAAGGACAAGGGCTAGAATAAAGGATGACGGAAAGAAAAGGGAGAAGGAGAGCAGCCATCCTTTCATGGGAAGGAGGGACAAGAGGTGCATTTCTTGCTGATGGTAGGAAAACGCTCGCCGGCCCTAACGAAGAGCTGTGTGTGCCTGCGCCAGGGTGGGCTTCGTGGAGTTGCCTATGGGCTGAGTTTTAATTTGAGGTTTTTCGCCGTGTCTCGTGCTGCGGAGCTTGACCCCGCTTGCCAAGTACTGGAGCAACGGCCCCGGGGCCGCAGGATTGCTCAACCTCTCAGGTCTGAGGCATTAAGACTTGAGGGACCGCTGCAAATCACAGTTTTGGGTGGAGAGGGCAGGGTGGATTTTCTTCACCCGAGAAGTGATAAAGTAGCACAGGAAAGGTTCGGCGCTCTCAAACGGGTTTTCCCAGTTAAAAACCCTTAGCGCTGAGCAGCTCTGTCCGTGCTTCCATTGCACCCTGGGGAAGAAGGCACGCAGACCCCGCTCTTCCTCGTGGGAACGTTCCTCCGAGCAGGTATCGCTTCCAGACCGGCTCCCCAGCCCCTCTGGCACCCATTTGGGGTGCAGGGCTGCTCGGCGCAGCGCTGTGCAAAGCCCCTTCGAGGGAAGGAAGCCAAATTTGCCTGCAGAAAGGAGCTGGCAGCATAAGCATGGATCGCCGAGAGGGCACTTGAGGAGGCTTCTGAGATGCTGCGAGGGGCTGGTTTTGCGTGCGAGTTAAAGGCTGGTGCTGCCGAAGGGGCTGGAAAAATACTCGACGTATGTGACGCAGCTGTCGGGACAGAGGTGGCTGGAACTTGCCCCTGATGTGTACAAGTAGCTGTTGGCAAGTAGATGCTGAATTTGGTGGCCAATACCCCTTTCTCCCTCAATCGGGGCTTCAGGGGAAGGAGAAGCTTTTGAAAGCCTTTCCTTTGAGCAATTGAAAGAAAAAGCCTAAAACTGTGACTTATTGGATCACTTTTCATAGATTTCCACTTTTAGAACAGCCTGTGAAACCTCAATGATTGCTTTCTTTTTGCCTTCAAACAACCCGGCAGCTGGGATTTAGCATGGAGTTTCATTTTCAGTTTGGATTTTAAATTGTTATTTGTTTTTACGTGTGACTAAGGGAGGGCTTTTTGAGCATGGGCTGGTCTGGACACCACACAAGGGGGGCATGGACTCAGCCACCCCTCGCAGCTCTGACCCAGCTTGAAGAAGGAGCTGGACGCAGCCTGGCTGTCACCAAGGTGGCCTTGGCCATGGGGAATGTCCCAGGCTGATGTGTGCGTTAGGTTGGGGGTCCTGCCGGGGTGACCGACGCGGTGACTTGGGTGGACCTCTTGGGAAGTCTGCTGTTGAACGTGGCAGGGCGGTAAAGGACCAGGAATGCAATGTCTTCCACTTGGTACCTCTTAAAGTTGGGTTGTTTGGCTGGTCTTCTGCCTGTCCCTAAAGTGACTATAACGCTATGGAGAAATGGCAGCTTTGCCAACGTAAGCGGTGGATGAACCCTGAGCCCTGCTGACATCCCCGGGACAGGGTCCTGCCTGCTGCTCTTCATCTGCCTCCCCCCACGGAGCTTTAGATCTGCAACACGAGGGCGTTGCAAGCGTCGCCACTTCCCTGTGCAACGTTTGCTTCTCTGTCTTCTGAATGTGGTGACAAATACCACGACAAACCTATTTCACTTCTCCTAAACATAAAAATTGTCTCATTCTTAGCAGTAAATGCTTACCGAGGGTGCTGAGTGCCCCCCACCCTCTACCAAAACGCAGCAATCTCTGGAGCAAGGCTTGGTGGCAGCCAGGGAGATGGCTGCCTTGGAGCAACATGTTGTAGAAGACTAAAACTGTTCTCGTAGGAGGATTTGTGATTCCAGATGTGTCACACATACTGTACAGGCTACAATTTTGTGATACACGGGCAAGGAGGAGCCCGGGCTTGTTGCCTGCCCGAGGGATTACATCAGTCTTGGAAATAGCCCTGCACTATTTCCTTTCTCACCCCGTTTTGTCTTGCTGCTGTGATGGAATTCCTGCAGCGAGCATTCCCGGGAGTTTTGAGACAAAACCGCACCCGGATAGACAGGGTCCTGAGTAAGGAGCCCTGTGGATGCTTGCGAGGTGTTGTGGAAGCTACCGAGAGATGTTTTCACCGGCGTTTTGCATGAAGTCAATGAAGTCTGGTGTTCTCGTTCTCTCCGTGACAACTTCTGTGCGAGTTGCTTTGTGCTTTTGCGGAAATTCAGGCAGGCGGGCCGCCGTGAGGATGTGTTTTTGTGCAGGTGCTGCCGCAGACCCTCGGAAAGCTCTTGCTTGGAGGTACATTGCCTTCCATCACGAGGCAAAGGCGTTCCCACCTGACCGCAGTGACCATTTACACGGTGCGAGCAGCCGGCTGCCAACGCTCAGAGCAGCAGTCGTAGGAGCATTTAGCGAGAAGTCCTTGGCCTGAAATATGTTTTTAATAAACCGTTCACCGAAGATATTCAAAGAACAAATAAACTCCTGCAACTCCGCGTCTATTTGCAGACAACACACAAATGAGGAAGGCTACGTTAATTGAATGCTTTAATCACTGGGGATAATGGTCCAGCTGTAACCGAGATCTCCAGATGTTTGCTTGCAGAAGAGTATGCTTCCTTAGGAAAAGAAAAACACTCGTGGGTATATTAACTCAGAAGCAAGTTTACAGCTGTGTGCTTGTGCGCTCTGCCTCGCGCTCCCACCAGCGACTGCTGGAGCCCCGTTCCAAGGTTTCCTCTTGCAATAAACAGCCTCGTTATTTCTCGCTCATTGTCCTCCTGGCCACGTTTAGACATCTGTGACGTGCAAAGTGAGGCAATGGCCCCGCGAAGGCCTCCCAGGCTTCAACAAATAGCACCCTCGCTGCCGCTCCAGGGTGTACCACGTGTCGTAAGTACAGCTGGGCTGCTGCCGCTTCCAGTTTAGGCTGTCGTGGCGCGACTTTTCCCTTTCGTTTGGGTGGGTTTGCTGCACGGGGCCATAGGTTGGGAGAACGAGATGCCGCGCGTTGCGTTACGGCTGCTAGGAGCTTGCAGGGATGAGTGGAAGAGGTTTGGTAGTTGGAAAAAGGGGGATGCTCTCGATTTAATTTCATCTATAGACTGGAGCTCTGCCCAACTTCTACCTCAGGAGCTTGGCTTTATCAGTACGTTGGAGTCATCAGTCCAGCGCGCTCCATCCATTTCCCTCGGTCTTATTTTGTTTCTGTTGTTAAACAGCCCAAGCTGGTTTTTGAAGCCCCGTAGCTGAAGTGCCCCATTACTCACAGGCGAGAGGACAATAGAACACGGGGCCGCTCTTAAATGTCTCTCCACGTCGGCGTCATTAATAACCGTAATGCTGGCATCACTTGCTCCTAAATAGCCTCATTTATCAACAAGCAATTTACTGCAGCGCTGTGGCGGGGACGCAGATAAGCTTGTGCCTCGGATGCCCAGGCACCACCTGCCAAGCCTCTCCCCACCTTCTCTTTGGTGTTTGAGAGGGAGGGAGGCATGGTAGGAAAGGATCCATCCAAGGTGTGGCAGTCGTCACCAGCCCCAAGGAGTTGGGTCGTGCTCGGAGGGAGGCAGCTTCAAGGCCAGGACTGGTGGACGAAGGGGTCAATGATGAGTTGCGCGCGTTGTATCTCCCCAGGCGGTCACCTTTGTGGAGAGTCTTCTGACCATCTGGTTGTTTCTCTTGGTTCTCTTAAGGGTTTTGATTGCATTTCAGGGGATAAGAAGAGCAGGAAACATAAGCTTTCCAAACCCCGACCCCCTTGGGCTTCAAATTGCTGGCCTGTTTCTGTGAGCCTGGCTCTTACTGCAGCCATATGTTGGTGATCAAGAGGTGCTAACTCGACTCCAGGGAGATAAATCAGGAAGGGATTTTGCTGCATCTTCATTATAACCAGGCAGAATCCATCACCCGGCACATGTTTTGAAACCTCAGAGAGTTACAGTGACAGTCCAAGGCCAATTTGCTTACGGATCTGAAGTCTGCTGACAAAAATCTGACCGCCGGTACCGTTCCCTGCTGGCTTTGGCCAGTCAGCGGGACTTTGACGCATGTACCAAAGCACGCTTGCGCTGGAGCAAAACATCCTGCCATATTTGGGCTGAGGGTGGCTGTGTTTATTCGTTCCCCTGAACCATTCAGCGAGCAGAGCAGCTGGGCCGCAGGCAAGCTGGAGCACTAAAGGTTTTGTATTCCCCGTGCGACTGAGAGCCTCGGGAACCTTTCATCTTTTGTGAGGCGCAGATGAGATTTCAAACGCGACGTGAATGAATCCCGCTCGAACTTCACTTGCGCAAGTAAAATTTGCTGACGGGTTGTGTTTGTGTGGGGTTTTTTTTTTTTTTTTTTTTTTTTTTCTTCATTCATATTGATCAGCTCCTCAGCACGCCGGGGCTGCTGGTGGAGGGAGCGGCGCTGGCAGGCAGCACGATTTCAGAGGTGGCGTTTTACGCTCCGGCTCATCCCCGTTACTGGAGCACAGCTGGCGTCGTACCGATGCGCCATCGATGGAGCCGTTCAGCACTGATATTCGCACGACTTTGCCTTTAGCATGGCTGGCATCGGTGCCTTGCTGTCCTGGTGGTGTCTTGCCTTACACCCTACGGGTGTCTTGCAATTCCACTCAACGCCAGGACAGCCCTGGGACCTAATCCGTAGGAGTGCGATCTAACGAGCTTTGTCTTCTGACCTCATATTAATTGCAGAACAGCTTCTCTCTTCTAATTAACACAAAGCTATGTTACCTTGTTTGGGTAAGGTGCAAACTACTGCGTGTGTCATCTTACTCGTAAATCATTTATTTACACCAAGTAGCAAAGCATCTCATTAGACTTCTGGGGTCCTGCTTTTCTTCTGTTTGCCCCCGTGTATTTCTAGAAAGCTTGGTATGGCCCAAGAGAAGCAATGAACTCAAGGGTGCTGGGTCAGCTGCATCTTCCAGTCTCCTCTGCCCTCCCGCTTTCTGCGCTGGGTGGGAGATGGTGGGGATGTTCCCCTGTTTTTCTAAGTTGAGGAGAGGTGATTCCCATCTGCAGGATCTCAGTGGAACTCCTTGTTAGTTCATTGCATCCACAAAATAGAAAGTAATCCCTGGAGCTAGGATTTGGTTTCAATCCTCACTACTGTGAGGTTAGACTTGATGATGCACTTGAAACTACAACGGTTGGACTTGATGATCTTAGAGGTCTTTTCCAACCCAAATGATTCTATGATTCTACTGTCCCAGCCATCGGAGCTGGTTGGTACTGATGTTACTGGTCATATGGTAACTCTGAGTCTTCCACCTGCTCTGGGCCTCCCTTTCTGGGAGGGCTGGCAACATCTTGGACGCCTTGGTGGTGTGTTTTGGCTGGATTATCCCCTAGGCAAGCATCATCTAATCTTTCCTAGTGAGAGTGCGTGGCTTGCTTCAGCTGGTTACCCAGTCTTTATGCCCGACTGAAAGATGCCTCTGAAAATATGGGTGCTCAGCATCCCTGCTGCTACTTGGTTTCCACTGGTGAGACACTCTCAGTAGTCAGAAAGGGTGTCCGCAACAGGTCACTGCTGAAATTGTTCCTTCTGACCTGGGAAGTTCTTTGCATGGTGTCATGGTTTCTCTGGCAGGATCAAGAGTCTCTTGCTATCTCTGTTCTTGCCAGCTGGCAGCCAAAACGCGAGCTTGCCTGACTGTTTAGAAAATTAGTCCTCTGCCCTTCATCTCCCCAAAGCGGACTGACCCCGGCACTGCGGTGCTGTGCGTTTGGTCTCTGTGCTTGTTTGTACAAGTTGTTTGGTCAGCTGGCATGATTTCTTGTTTCGGGAAGCATGGTGACTCTACATCAACATCAGTCGCTACAGAAAGCCCCCAGCCACGTGCTTCCGACCTCAAGATCCATATTAATTTAGAGTTGCCCCCAAGGAACAGCTTGGAGTGATTGTTTGGGAGGAGTTTTCCCAAAACTCTATCTCTGCTCGTAGTCAGTAAAACTCCTGGGAGAGGAAGGTCTCCTCACTATGTCCACGAGGACTCTTGGCTGTCCCAAGAGAGGTGGGATGTCCTGCTCCCTGCCTGTGCTGGTTGGTGAGTTCATGTTGATGGGACTGCTGGCAACCACGTCTTTCAAAGAAAAAGTCTTGCCACCCTAAGGAGAGACACTCAGCTTTCTTTAGTTCAGCTATTATTTTTGTGAAACTTGTAGGAATGTTGTGGGTTTTTTTGTGGTGCAAATCCTTCCCCCATGTTGGGCTGTAACTCGCCAGGGAGGCTCCTGAGTTTCTGGGGAGAAGGGTGGTCATGGTCATTGCTGGGAGTGCCTGCTGTGAAAGTACTCGTGCAGCCCCTGGTGGGTGGGTTGATGAATTAACTGGGTGTCCCGCCTCCATGCATGTCTGTTTTTCGAGGTGTGGTCTTCTAAAAGCTGGCCATCAAGGTAGGTGTTGGTACCTCAAAAAGTTGCCTTCAAAACTGGTATTTGGAGAAGGGGGTTAAATATCTCACTGGTGACCAGGTGTCCTGAGTCATCTCCGGTGGTCTCCACCTCTGTCTTGGAGCTCGCCCAGGTCCTGAGGGGAAACCAGGGTAAGGGTGAAGGTCTCACCATCACTGATGGGCTTGGTTTTCTGCCTGTTAATGAGCCACACTATTCATGCCGAGAAGAACTGGGTGGTGTTTCCCCCTGGTACCTGTGACAGAGTTTCCTTTGACCTCTGAGTGTTTAATTAGTTAAAAACCAAACTCTCTTCTTTTTGGAGGGAGGTGGGGAGGTTGGGAGAAGGCAGGAAGGAACAAAGGAAATAGTCCTTATTCTTTCTGGGCTGTTTCTTATTTCAAAAATTAATTAGAAAAGGATATTCTATGGATTTAGGGTTTAAACTTTGTGTCAGAACTGTTAATCAAGACTGTATTAGCTAGATTTTCCTTGAGGAGTGAGTGGGGGGGGGGGGTGTATGGAGTGTTCAGGGTGTTTTGGAGGCAGGCACGAGGTGGCGTGGAGTTGTGCTCGTGGAGCTGTTTGGCAGCACGGCCATGCAGAGGGAACGGGTTTGCCTTCACGGGTGGGGAGCACCCTCTTCCCCGCTCCCCGGAGCTGCTAAAATTGGGGTTTGGCTCTCATCTACTCAGCGCTTCTGGGACTATTTGGTTTTTGCAGCATCTCTTCCAGGCCAGTTCTAAAAGCCCTCAGGAGATGGCTTTTTGCCATTATTTAACATCTCAGCAGGCTTCACTGGCTGGGAAGTCTCTGCTAACCCCAGAGTTATGTTTTCCTTTGCTTTTTCAGTTCATCCTGCCTCCTCCCACCCCTACGCGTGTGTCTCATGAAGAAGCGTAGTCACATGAGGGCAGCTCTAAGGAGCAAGGCTGCATCTAATATTTAGGGTTTTCCAAGAATCCCCTTCCCCAGCCTCCTAGGCTAAGCTGTGTGTGGGTACCAAGGAAGATCTCCGTCTGGTTTCCAATTGGCAGTGCTTGGAAATGAAAGCAATATCCCTGCCATGTTTTAATTGGAAATGGTACCTGGCTTGCTTTGTACCGCCTTGCCTATGCTCCCGAGCATTGCCCAGGGTCTTCAGGAAACCTCAGGCTTTGTAAGGCGCTACTCGAGGGCTTTCCTGGGCTGATGGGACATCTTGTGCGTTCCTGTCTTCAGTCAGCAGCTCTGCTGTAAAATACCAAGTTTATCTGGTGTGATCTTCCCTATGAGGGGATCTCATCACCACGTACCAGTACCTAAGGGGTGGCTACAAGGGAGATGGAGACTCCCTTTTCACAAGGAGTCCCACGGAGAGGACGAGGGGGAATGGACACAAGTTGCTCTTGGGGAGATTCCAGCTGGACGTGAGAGGGAAATTTTTCCCCATGAAAACAGTCACCCATTGGAATAATCTCCCCAGGGGAGGGGTTGACTCTGCCACCTTGGACACTTCCAAGCCTCAGCTGGACAGGGTGCTGGGCCATCTTGTGTAGGCTGTGCCCTTGCCTAGAAAGGTTGGACCAGATGATCCTTGAGGTCCCTTCCAACCTGGGATTCTGTGATTCCATGATTCCCCCTTTATAACCCCGTGATGCTTGGTGCTTATGCTTCTCCTGGTGTTTGTTCCCCCCTGCTCCCCCCTTGGCATTTATTCTGTGAGTTTACCAAGCACAGACTTTCCACTCTGGAAAGCCTAAATACTTTAATTTCACAATTCCCCGCCGCTCCTCTTGTTCTCTGACCCTTCTGAGACAAAGGTGCAAGTGAACCACCAGTTAATTCCCCTTAAAATTAGTTTAAAACGAAGTGCTTTGGCTGGTTGGCTCACCTGCAGACCTCGTCCTTGTGTTGGGGCTGCTCTCCTCGCTCATGCCCTGGGCTCTGCTTGGGAACAGGATCGCACCCCGACTGGAACCGGCTCCTCTCCTTCCCCTCCCTGTTGTGAGGATGACGAGGGAAGGACAGATATCAATAAAAGTGAATGAGACTTTTTGACAGAGCGGCTTCTGTGAGGGAACTTTTTTTTTTTTTAATGGTGCAAACAATGGATGGAGCAGAATTTGCATAAATCTCATTAGAAAAAAAGTACAAGTTTCATAAATCTTGTGATAAATTAATGCGATATCATTCCGAACAGGATGTATTAATTTTAGGTTGAAATGAACGGGTCTGTGATCATTGCTGGTAATTATGAGGCTCCTAGGCAGTGTGGAGAGGAAATTATTTTTAAGAGGGCTTTTTAAGTACGGGAACCCTTTTCACACCGGGAATATCTTAACAGACCCAGGCTCCTCCTTTTACAAGTGTTTCTTTTCTTATTTTACTATTCTGTTGTTTTTTTTTTTTCTGGTGCAATTGTATGTACTTCCCACTTCCACGCTGATACAGCCTATTCCTTCCCAAACAAAAGGGAAGAGAAGTCCTTTCAGTTTTTGCAAACTATCCATGTTCTCCCTTGTCCTAGGGACAGACGGACAGGGTTTGTAGTGACCTGGAGGGTGGGAATTGCTGGATCCTTGCCTGAGAAAGGAGAGGCAGGCACCCCCTGAGCCCGCTCCTGTTTGCAGGGGTTTGCCCAGGGATGAGCGTATTTTATTTTTTTATTTTCTTATTTTTTACATCCCTTTTTTTCCAGGCAGATCTAGAGGTGCTGCAGCGATACTAAGGCGTATCGGTGATTTCGGCAGCGTTGGTTGGAGAGTTTTGGTTAATAAACCACTCGTCTCCCAGGCCAAGGAGGTGCCGGCGGGTGAGCAAAGGCTGTGACCTCCACCCGCGGCGAAGAGGCAGCACATGAAAACATACATTTTAAGCTGGTTTGGGAGAGCTTGCTTGGTATCTGCCTTGCTGCAAGACCTGTTTGAAGGTTGACGGGAGGGCAATTGCTCTGTCTTAACCGTGTTGCTAGAGGTGTTGACTTTAATTGGAAGGATGCCACTGCTCTGCCCCCGTGCACGCCAGCCAGCCCGGTGATGCGTGCGCAGCATCCGCCAGGAGAGCCTCAGGTATTCTGTTTGCTTTAATGATAATGTCAAGACGGTTCAATATACCATTGGGGTTTGTATTCCCCCACCCCCATTTCTCTTGTAAAGTTAAATTAAGTGCTCGGTAAATAGCAAAGTAAACCAAAAAAGCCCGCCGTTAGGGCTGCTCTCGGTGCGAACGCTTGGCTCTTCTTTACCCGCTGCTGCGCTCTTCCCTTTCAACAGCTTTAAACACCCTTTTAAACGTCGGCACGAGCGCTGGGGGGAATGAAGGCAGGCAATGCCTCTTTCTGAGGTTTACCGCCGGCTGTCGGGTCTGCTTATGGATTCCGTCTTGACACTGAATCCCCACTTAAAATAACTAAACGCAGCAGAGAAATTACAGGCTCTGTCTCCAGCTCTGGCTTTGAGCGTCCGAGGAACTAGGAAAAACTCTCTGCTGTGCCTTTCGCTTCCCAGCTTGATAAACTCCCTCCAAAATGGTTTTGATGGCACAGATTTGTTTTCCCTTTTCTCTGTCACCTCCGTGTTTTGGCTCCGTTCTCGCCCATACGCGATGGCAGTAGGGTACGTGTAACCTGGACCAGCTTGTCCTGGGCTTTTTCCCGCATGGTTGGGGAATGGTTTCTGATGGCAGAAACTGCTCTTTTCTCCTTTATTAATTATGAGACCCCTTGTAAAAGGTGCTGGTGTCTCCCTGCCCTTTCTCACTCGCTCTGCAGCACGGCAGCCTCGTTGGTCGGGTAAGCTGATGCTTCCCATTAGCACCTGGAAAGAGAAGCGTGTAACGTTGAGCTCCCCTTGAACTGGAGGAGCGGAAACTTTCCTTGCTGAGTTGTTCTGGAAAGTTTTGGCTCAAGTGCTTGAGCCTTTTCTGAGAAGGAGGCCAGCGAGTGTCTGTCGAGTTTGTGTTTATAAAGTGAGCTGGCAGCCCCCTGCTTTGGGAGAAAGGCTTTGGGGATGGATGAGTGGGTTGCCCTTGATCCAGTGGTGTTGCTTTTGGGTATCCCTGAGCAGACCTGAATGATGCTGGCCAGGGGGTTTATCTCGTGCAGCTTGCATGGCGTGAGTTTTGCTAATATTGTCCGCCCAAGGCGTGCTCTGGCTGCAAGGAGCAAGGTTTTCCTTGCTTTCCTTCCTTTCCTGCAGCAGAGCTCTGGAGCACGTGGGGATTAGGCTCTGGGAGCCCACGTCTTCTGCGGAATCTGTGGTCGGCCATGGCACGGAGAGGGGAAACTGCGTGGGGAGGCTGGGACCAACTGGGAGGAAGGCAGGAATGAAGATGGAGGAATCCCGGTGCCTGCAAGAGGTTCCCTGAGCCCAAGAGTGCTTTGGTTGCCCCCCACGCTCACGTCCTCCTCCTCGCATCAGGCAGGGTCTCCTGTGCACACTCCAGCCCCAGTTCTGGGCTCGTCCTTGCTGGGAAAGCCATGAAGCCTCAGCCCAAACCACGGCAGCAGCTCCCACTTGCTGTAGCCCCCTGCTTGAAACTAGGTTTTACTTTATTTTCCTTGCTAGGGAGGGACTGTCCTTTCTCTCCCTGGCATTGCTCAGAGGTGGCGTACAGTAGGATTGCTCAGCAGCATAGAAATATTGGCATTTCATCTTTTCTTTTAAAAACAAATCTTTGGGAAAACATCACGGAAGGGCTTTTTTTTTTTTTTTTTTCTTCGTTTATCTTTTTCTGAAAGGTGAAAGAGAAAATGAATTACAGGCAAAGAAAAGGGAGCAGGTGAAAAATGAGAAGAACAGGGTTTGAATTTCAAGATCAGATCCATCAAATCCTGATGCCAAGTGCGTCAGAGGCCAGAACTGGGCTAATTGGAGATGCCTGTGCTGGGGCAACTGGGGCAGGAAGGCAGGGCTGGTGGCTAGCAGCTAACACCAGAAGTGATTTGGGGCCAAGCGAATGGGATGTGGCTGTCCCATCGCCCTTCCAAGGGAGGGAGGAAGGAGGGGGAGCTATGGAAATCTGGTGGCAGCTACTTTGGAGCAAAAGCGTGGCGGTGGCCTTCACGTTAAGGGGACTCCTTGCTGCAGGGTGTGGATGCTAAAATGATTTTTATGGAAATAAATTTGTGCTGGTTTGAGAAGTTGAATAGCAACTGAGGGCTGCCTGTGACCTTGGTCGAGGACCGTAGGCACGGCTCCTGGCCTAAGGGCCATCTCCCTGCTGCTTCCCTCCCCAGCGTGCCCGGTGCTTCTGATCCATTTGCTGCTGCTACTTAGAAATATCTGGGTTTTTTTTTTATTCTGCAACCCCCCTTGCCTGTAAGCTGCGTGCCCGCGGTGCTGGCAGGCTCCGGATCGCTCTCGGTAGCGGTGGCAGGAGACAGGGAGCTGAGAAGCTGGATGGTGACCGTGCCCACAGATGGGATTTAAAGCTCAGGAGGGGTGAGAAACAACGAGCCAAGGGGAAACAGGCACTGGCTTTTAAAAGCAGGGATTAAAATGCTTTTTAATATTAAAGTGTAGCTGATGCCTGAAGTCTTGAGCCCAAAAGCCAGCGCAGCCAGCAGGAAGGTTCCTATTAATTCCAGTTGGGTATGGATCAGACCTTTTACAACAGCGTCTTATTAAGCAACTAATTAGGAACCTGCCCCTTCCATCGGATCCCAGTGCCCTCCATCTCATCCCAACCCATTCCTGTGCGGGCTGTGTCAGCATCTTCCTCTGGCAGTGTCTTCTACTGAAAGAAGAACCAAAACCCTCCAGGAGCTCTGGGATTCTCCTGGAGAGTTTGTTTTTATTCCTTTCTCATCCCACTCTTGAAAACGCAACCAGTTGAGAGGAACTGGGGCGGCCCAGCCCCTTTGCCTACTTTTCTCTTTGGCAAAATGGAAGTGCAAGAAAAAATATACAGGTTTAGAGCCGAAAGCAAGACGTTGAGATAGGAATTCCTGTACAGGGGGGGAAAAGTATGCCCCATAAAGCAGCCAAACCTGGAAAAATTTAATAAAATCCTACAGGAGCGAAACAAGAGGCAACACCACCACCACCAAAAAAAAAAAAAAGCTCCCGAGGTCAATCAAAGTTCAAGACTTGGAGAAAGAAGAAAATCTGTGTATGTGTGAGAAAGAGGGAGAAGTGGACGTGATTGAGAGAAAGGAGGCGAAAGGAGACAAGATAAATTGTGATTATCTGGGAGAATCAAGACACTTAACTGCCCTGTCTGATTCCTGAGGGGAAACAAATGGAGCCTATAACTTTGCTCTGCGGAAGGATAATTTGTCCCTGTTCCTTCGCCGGAGCCAGGTTGGCACTTGGGCTTGTGGCAGCTCTAACAGCATCCTCAGCACGGCCTGGGAGAGCTGGGGCATGTTATTTATCTTTGCAAATGCCCTTTGCAGGTGCTTGCCTTGGTCTGGCTTCACCCATGGGTGGGACAACACCACCTCCCCCCCGATCACTTTGGAAAATGGGATTTTTTTTTTTATGGTCTGTTGGTGAGCGTGGCCCAGATGCTCCAGCTGGGTGTGTTTGCCTTGCGCTATCCGGCTCATCTGCGCCTCCTCCCCTGGTGTGGTAAATTGGGAGGGGGCAAAAAAAAGAGATGGGGGGGGAAAAGTAGGATTAAATACACTGGTCCTAAAGGAATTGGTGGAAGGCAGTTGGCAGGAACTTCTGTCGTGGTGGCCCTGCTCCTCTCGGCATCCCGCCCGCTTTGCCCCGCACGCCCAAACTTAGCGTTTGGACGGGGTTAAGCTTGCAAAAATCAGAATAACAAATGACAAAGTGATTGTGAAGCCTCATTTCTTATTCCAGGGAGCTGTTTCTCATTATCTTCTATTTAATTTGTTATTTTGATCTGTATTTTATGCATTTTTTTTTTCTGTAATGAAGCGGGAGGCGTTCTTAGGATGGTAATGACTGGCTGATGGACAGGGAAGGGAAGGGGTAAAATAGCTCTTAATTCTCGGTGCCTCACTTGTGAGGGTTTGTTTAAAGCTTGGTATTTTCCTGTGATACAGGAAGACAACACACAGCTTAGGCTTGAACGTTCTGAGCTGCCCTATTTCTGTCCTAATGAAGTTTCTGGTTTCTAACAAATAAAAAGGAAGCAAAGTTGGGGAGGGTATAGGTACCGAATGTTCCCTTTCCTCTTTTTTTTTTTTTTTCTCTTTTTACTGCTAAATCTGTCCTTGATTTTGGTACCCCTGGAGCAGAGAGCAGTCAGGCTCAGCGTGCTATTTCACAGGGGTCTAACTTTGCCTGCCTGGCAGGAGCAAATGCTTTTCCTTGTTCTCCAGGTTATCCTGAATTTAGGAACTAAATTCCCTGACAGCGGGAGGTAGCAAAGAGACAGAGAAGAGTTAAATATTCGTTTGCTGGCTGATTTTTTGTGTGTGTGTGTGTGCAAGTGGGTTTGCCGCGCACAAACCATGAATGCCACTATGATTAGAGCAGGGTGGGACATGGTTTTTTCTATTCAGCAGGATTTTTAAGATTGTTTCCCTTCCACTGAGATGCCACCGAGACCTTTTGGAGTTTGAAGTATTTGCAGTTCCCTGGGGAATTACAGACTCCCTCTTCATCTCGGGGTTTTGAATGAGATGTGAAGGGGGAAAGACTGTTTCTCCCATGAAACGTGGCAGAATAGAGAGGCACGACCCTGGATTTATCTTGTCCTAAGAATGGCTTCAGATGTCCCCCAAAGTAAAACCAAACTAGTGGCTTGTTTCATATCAAGGCTCTGAGGTTTGAGAAAGTGCAGGGTCACGTCGTATCTCTGGTGTTGGCTTCACAGGAGAGATGGGAACGTCGCAGGTGAACGGGCTGATTGCAGTGCTTGGGATAAGGACGCTTCTTTCATAGAACCATAGAATGTTTTGGGCTGGAAGGGACCCCTAGAGGTCACCCAGCCCAACCCCCTTGCAGGGACCAGGGACACCTTGAACCACATCAGGTTGCTCACAGCCCCGTCCAACCTGGCCTGGAACGTTCCCAGGGATGGGGCCTCCACCCCCTCTCTGGGCAACCCCTGCCAGGGTTTCACCACCCTCCTTGTAAAGAATTTCTTCCTTAGATCCAGTCTAAACCTGCCCTGGTTCAGTTTAAAACCATCCCCCCTTGTCCTGTCCCAGCTGGCCCTCCTAAAAAGATTGTCCCCATCTTTCCTATAGGCTCCCTTTAAGTACTGAAGTGTCTTTGGTGACCCATCACTTGCACCTGGGTTGGTGGAAGGAATTTTCTTTCCCCAGTACTTAATTATAGTTGCTCTTTTTAAAGCAACTGATATTCCTGCTTTTAATAGAAATTCATCTAGGTTTGGGCACTGAGTCTTGCTGTGCTTTCTTGCTCCGGAATAGTCATCCTAACTCTTACATTTTGTCCTCTTCATGGATGTGCTTGAGATGGCCTGAGTCATCTCGCTCTTCTTTGTCGTAAATGAAGCAGTTCAAGCTTTTAAAGCCCTTGTTAAGCGTAAAGTATTTTTGCTAGCTCTTGAATGTTTGCGGCATCCCCTCGCATCCAGTCCTGAAGATGGCGCGGCCAGCCGAGCAGCTTGCAGAATTGCACACTTGGTAGAACCGGCTGTATACCCCTAAAGTCGCTCCTCCGAGCGCCCAAATTGCACCGCAGCTCTGCCAGCCAGGGCATGGAAAGAGCTCTTTGCATGCTTGGACCCCCCAGCCCTGCCAGAATAGGCTGGTTTTGGGATGCCCCCCTCTGCAGCTGTGGTCCACCAGCCTTTTTCAAAAGCGTTTGGAGCAAGGTCATGAAAACAGGTTTTTACCAAATGAGCCCACATTACCAAGCGTTTCACCTGGCTGCGTGGTCCTCCCCGTTATTTGCCGTGTTGTCACCCGAGTTTGTACCGACAGCAATTTTATGTCACGCTAGGATGTCCCCCTGGCCGCGGCCGGTGGCCTTGGGACCTGCCAGGCAGCTGGGTTCTCGCCCGAGTGCGCTTTGTCGATGTCGTACAGCACTAAATTTTTAATCAGAAAGTCACGCAGTGCTAAGTCAAATGCCTTACAAAAGTCTATTATTTCTTCGCAGTTACCTTTATCTGCCAAAATTGTAATCTCATCAAAGAACAAAATCAGGTTTGTTTGACAAGGCCTATTTTCCATAAAATCGTGTTGACTGGCATTAATTATGTTCCTATCATTTAATTCTTTATTAATAGAATCTCATATCAGCTTTTTCCATTATTTCCGCCGTGATTGATGTCAGGCCAACTGGTCGGTAATTGCCCAGGCCGCTCTGCTTGCCGAGCTGTGCCGCCACGCTTGCCCTCTGGTCTACCAGAGCTTCCCTCCTCTTCCCAGGTGGATGAAATTTTGGCATCTGTTCTCCTTGGCCAGAGGATTTGGGGTTGTAGGGTGCGCTTGTACTGCCAAGGACAGCTCATGCAGAGGTTGTTCACCCACTGCCATCCTTGGGGCCAGGCAGCCAAGGGGATCTTCCATTCTTATCTCCACCAACCAGCTTTTTTCCTCTTATTTTCTCCCCCATCCTGCTGAGGAGAAGACTGAGAGTGGCTGGGTGGGTGACAGGCAACTAGCCGTGGTCAACCCCCCACACTAGACTTCGTGCTTGGAGGTGTCATGGAGGGGCCCAAAACGATCCAAGGAGGTGGTTATGGGGCTGAAATGAGGATCCCAGTATGGAGGCCATCCCTTGCTTTCAGAGCAGTAGAAGTCATCCCACTCTGGGAGCAGCGTGGAGATTGCAAACGGGACACATGGCTCCCATGCAGCAACTTCAGAGGGTCCGGGTTGCCTCTCGGGTGGAGTCAGGAAGAAATGTTTGCAACTGCACACCCACGAGGGATGGCTGAGCAAGGCCTCTGTTGGCTGGGCTATTCAGGATGCTGCAGAAGATGGTTTCAAACGTGATTTGGCAGAAGGTAGTGATGGATTTGTCCTAGCATCTCTCATGCTCTCTGGGTGTGCGAGCTCCACCTATGTCAAAGAGACCAGCACTTGCTGCAGCTGTGGTGTTTAAAACAAACCCCAGGTTGGTGTCTGGCTCTAGGCCCTGTGGGCATCACGTCCATGCTCTTGGCCTTGGGATGTTTGCTCTTCACCTGAACGTGTTGTTGTATCTGCTGGTGGTGCATCTTGGCAGGGCAGAACGTGATGGAGGCTGGTAGGTGCTTACCCAGAAGAGGCATGGGTTCCTCCACGGTCTCTGGTGAGATGGCCGTGCTTCTGCGGAGCTGATGTGACACCCTTTTGATAAGGGCGAGGGAGGAGAGGAGCTGTGGTACGAGTTATCTGTGTTAGAGGGAACAGTAGGTCCAGGCACAGCTTGATGCCCCTTGCTGCTGCATAAACATTTGAGGCATCGTAGCACCATGGGAAAATAGTTTGGGGATGATGTAAGGGAGGAAGTCAGAATTGTAGAATTGTTGAGGTTGGAAAAGCCCTTTAAGCTCATCAAACCCAACCGTTCCCCTACCCCTGCCATCCCACCCCCAAACCCTGGCCCTCAGCACCGCCTCTGCCCGGCTGTTAAATCCCCCCAGGGGTGGGGACTCGACCCCTTCCCTGGGCAGCCCCTTCCAGCCCCTGGCAGCCCTTTGGGGAAGGAATTGTTCCCCAGGCCCAACCTCACCCTGCCCTGGCACAACTTGAGGCCGTTGCCCCTCGTCCCATCGCCCCTTCCCTGGGAGCAGAGCCTGACCCCCCCTGGCTCCCCATTCCTGTCAGGAAGTTGTAGGGATTGATAAGGCTCCCCTCAGCCTCCTTTTCTCCAAACTAAACAAAAAGCTGAATATTTTCAGGATTTTTGCCCCTCTGTCCCGTTTCCCTCATGGTTTCTTTCTTCTCCGTCTCTCCTAGGTTCCTCGGTGACTCAGCTGCTGGCCCGGGACCTGGACAACGACCCTCTGGTCTTCGGGGTGGTCGGGGAGGAGGCCAGCCGGTTCTTCGCCGTGGAAAGCGTGACCGGTGTTGTCTGGCTCAGGCAGCCCTTGGACAGAGAGGTGATGCCGCTTTCTGCTGAGAGCATCCTCTGCTGCGGGGAGGGGAAAAAATGTCTCTGCTGGGATAACTGGTGGCTCTCCATCTTTTGTGGCAGCCTGGGTGGTGTTTCCCCCCACAGAGTTGGGAATCCAGGCATCTGATGTGTTCCCATCAGGGTCTGTCCCTAGCCACCCTGTCACTGTGGGGACAGAAGGAATCAGGAGGGTGGTCTGGTTCCTTCTGGCTTTCCTGGATGCCAGAATATCTGTGAGTTCAAAAGTAAAGAAAATAATAAATGGAGATAATCCACCAAAGAGCAGGGTGCTCATACATTCAGGGGAATGTACAGGCTCCCTCCTTAAACCTACCCAATTATATCCTTTGCTCTTTAAAACAATGTGTGAAGGCACGGGAGGTATCCCTGCTTATTCAATCTCATCATGACTTTTCATCATCTCGTGGATTCAGGCTGCTGGATGCTAAATTCGTCGAGATTCTCACCTTGAAGCTGTTTGACATCCCCGTTTTCCATGGTGGTTGTGGTGTGCAAAGGCAGGGTGTCCCATCCAGGTGCCTGTTTTACAACAGCCCCGGCCCTTGCCGCGTTCCTGGAGCAAGGGGGAAGGGATAGCACAGGAGCTTGATAAGACTGGGAAAATACAGCTTGGGCACCGTGCTTAATTTTCCCCATGCTCCTGTGTTTAGCTCTTCTTTTGCCAGCAGCAGCAAGGGTGATGGGGGGACTGGAGCATCTCCCCTACGAGGAAAGGCTGAGGGAGCTGGGCTTGTTCAGCCTGGAGAAGAGAAGGCTGAGAGGGGATCTCAGCAACGTGTACAAATATCTTAAGGGTGGGTGTCACGAGGACGGAGCCAGATTCTTCTCAGTGGTGCCCAGCGCCAGGACAAGGGGCCATGGGCACAACCTGAAGCAGAAGAGGTTTCAGTTGAATGTGAGGGAGAACTTCTTGACTTTGAGGGTGACCGAGCCCTGGCCCAGGTTGCCCAGGGGGGCTGTGGAGTCTTCTTCTCTGGAGATATTCAAAGCCCACCTGGATGATGTCCTGTGTAACATGCTCTGGGAGAACCTGCTTGAGCAGGGGGGTGGGACTGGGTGATCTCCCGAGGTCCCTTCCAACCCTTGACATTCTGTGGTTCTGTGAACCCATCAACGCACCTCAGGCGCTGGTGGCCCCGGGCAGAGCCGGCCAGATGTGGGGATGGGGAGGAGCCGGGGCAGCGGGTGCTGCTCAGGCTGGGTGAAGGCAAACCCAATTTCACAGCGTTAAGAGCAAAGCTCTGGAAAAAATAAAGCGGTTTTCTTCACCCCTCTCCCCTCCGCCTCCCCGTGCCAACAGCTGCTGGCATGAGTCATAAATCTTCTCTTATTCAATGCCTACCGCTTCCCAATACTTGTGAGCGCAGCCTTAAGCCAAGGAGGGCGATCAATAGATTTTGGGGGCTTTTGGTGGAGGGTGGGAAGGGAAGGAGCAGCAGCGCAGAGCTTGGGTGCGTGGCCGGGCTGAACCAGGAGAGGAGCCTGCACCCATCAACTCATCCCAGATGCTCAAAGCCGGCGATATGTGGAAGAGGGTGAAGATAGACAAGGGCGTAACTTGGTATGGATAAGGGAAAGGTGTCAATGCCAATTTATGGCAGAGGAAGTAGGATGGAATGGGAGGGATGGGGTGGAGGTGGACAGGACACTGGGAGCAGGGAAATGCTGGCCTGGATGCACGTGATCAAAAAAATGGGGAGAGAAAGCCATGGGAGAAAAGCGGTGGGGAAGGAAAAGCAATTCTGGTATAATGGAGGAGAAGGAGAGGGACTTGAAAAGGGAGAGGGGAGTCACAGTGAGGTAAACGATGCAGGAAAAGGGAAAATAGAGAAAAAGAGGAAGGAGCAAGTGTATAGAGGCAAACCAATTTTTAAAGATTTTTTTTTTCACTCCCACAAGGATTAGAAGGAAAACAGTTTTTTTTAAAAAGAAAAAAAAAAGACATGCTGAAGCTAAAAACAGTATGTGCTAAAATGCAGGGTGGAGGCAGAAATGAGCATGTGGTGGCTTTCTCCGGTTATTTTATCGAGTTTTTAAAATGAAATGCTCAACAGGTTGTGTCAGCCCCCCTGGATTCCCTTTCTTCCCTACTGCTTTATCCCTCATGGCAGCACCGATGGGTTGGGGGGGTTACGGGGGGGGGGGAAAGATGCTGACGCAGCAGGGGGGGATGTCCCAGGGAGCAGAGGTTCTCCTCTCCCTTGGTATTTCAGCCCTTCGTTCTGCCTGAGAACATTTCCCCGGAGCAAGGAAAGACTTTCTCAGGTTGAATTCCCCAGTGGTTTGGATGGGGAGGATGGGAAGGGGCAGATTTGGGGGGGGGGGGGGGGGGGGGGGCCTTATTTGTGGGGGAAAAAAAAAAACTGCAGCGGAAAGAGCGGTTGCAAGCCTGCTTTCCAGCCTGTCCTGCACGACGCTTTGGAAACCCCGAGCTGCTGTGCTCAGGGTGGGGGAACAGGGGGTGGGAAGGGATGCTGGAGGAGGAAGGGATTTCTGGGACTGGGGAAACCCAAACTCCGGCCGGTGCCCAGGCACCAGGTTGGTGTGGTGGTCCGAGTCCTGCTGTCCATCCCTGCGTGATTCCTTGGCAAAACCTGAGCGAAACGATCGCTGGTGGGAAAGAAAGGTCGGGAAGAGAAGGTCTGCTTCCACCAGCAATATCCCCCTGCCCTGGCACCGAAATAATCCCCTCTTCCCCTACTTGTCCCTCACCCCAGCACCAGTGACTTGATTATATGGCCACTTAAGCCCAGGCTGTTAACTTAGTTACGGCAATAAGGGGCAGGGAGGCATTTTTTGGAACGGGCTTATGAGATTTCAGCTGGTCCTTACAACAGACCCCGGGCTTATCCCAGTGCTCCCAGCTACGTGATATCCCGAGGACTCTTGCAGGGCAGGTACGTTGGGAAAGCAGCAGCAAGACTTAGATGTCCCTGGCGAGATGGCGTTGTATTGTCGTCTTGAACAAAAGCTAATTGCGCAGCTTTTTCCTTGGACTTTTTGCATCATCCCTGTATCCTGCCGTGGGAGATGGTGCCGGGTCACGGCACGCCGTGGGTGGAAAACTGCTTTTCTCTGCCTTCCACTGATTCCCTCTCGCTGCTAGAAGCAGGCAGCCTGCGGCGCTGGGGGCCGGGCGGGCGTGCAAAGAGAAGACGCCGCAGAAGGTTGAACAGCGGGTTCCTCTCCTCTCCTTTAGCCTCGCTGCCGGTTCCCGGGGCTCGGCTGCTAGGCGGGGAGTTGGTCCCTTGGTCCTCCTTACCCAGGGCAGAGTGGCTCCCCGTGCCGGTGAAATACGCTGGAGCCCCGCTGGCATTACTATTTCTCAGCATTTTATACTCAACATAGGTAATTGCACTCAAGCGCCCCTTTTCTTCTTGAAGGTCCTGAAAGCATTTTGCATGTAATAATATTGGCTAAAAGTCCCAAGCCTGCCATCTGCAGATAAACACTACAGTATCTTTAATTATATGTTTTTCTTCTGCTTCCCTTTCAGACTAAGTCAGAATTCACGGTTGAATTTTCCGTCAGTGACAGCCAAGGGGTAAGTGTGATTTCTCATTTCATGGTCTGCGGCACGGGCGGAGGGGAGCGGGGAGGATGAGCCTGGGTTGCCGGGGGACCTTCTGCATCGTGCCGGGAGGGGTCCGGGGAGCGGAACCACCCCTGGCTATCACTTGCCAAAAGCCCAAATCGGAAAAAGCAGCCACAGGCTCGCTTTAGGTTTTAAATCCATACGTAAAGCTGACCCCTGCTCCCCATCGTTGTCCTTGCGGCCACAGGTGATCAAAGGGACGGTCAACATCCAAGTTGGAGATGTGAATGACAACGCCCCGCGGTTCCACAACCAGCCCTACAGCGTCCGCATCCCGGAGGTAGGGATCGCCGCAGCCTGCCTGCTGCCTCTTCCCTTGGTGGCCACGCTGGCTGCCTGGTGGCCGCCGCAGAGCTGGTTGCCTGAGGGCCACCAAAGGATGGGACTGTCCTCTCTGCCCTGGACCCTCGCTGTGGTTGAGGGAAAACTTAAACCTCTGGGAGTTATCGCTGCCTGGGAAGGGGTGGGAGCAAAGTGATGGCGTTTTGGGTGTTGGGGGAAGGTCGGTGGAAGAGGAGGTTTGGAGCTCGGAGCCTTTGCAGCCTTGGTGACGTCCTTCCCGTACCAAGTTTTAAAAATAGCTGCAAATGGGAATCTGTTTCTTTTTCTTTTCCTTTGAGCTGGGGCCAGGGGGTGAATGTGCAGCTCTTGGCATGGAGGTGACCTGGGGTAGGTCTAAATGTTTATCGAAACGTGTGATTTGTGGCAGAGTCCTACCCAAAAGTTTCAGCCCTTGCTGGTGGTCCCATAATGTCCTAGGAATAAAGTAGGTAGGAAGGGACCACAGAAGATCATCAGGCCCAAGTTTCTGTGAAAGCCGAGAGAATTTTCACGTTAGATGAGGTTGCTCAGGGCTTTATCTAGCCAAGTGGTGAATACCTCCAAGGATGGAGTTCCCACAACCTTCTGCCGTGCTCTCTCCGTGCTGGCCGTTGCAAAGGAGGTGACACATAGTCAGGCTTGGCAGAAATACGCCAAGAACTTACAGGTCTGGTGTGAATTTAGACTTCAAAGACGTGGAGTGAAAGGCGGTTGCTGGTGCTAGGAGGCCAAGGTCGGGGTATTATATTTGAAATAAGGGGTTAGTAGGGCATTTCATGTCCTCCAGTGGAGGAAACCTCTCCCTCTTGCACCCTGATGCCAGGGCAGAGCCCGTTTTTTCCCAGAGCGTGCCTCAGGGTGTGGATGAGGTCCAGCGTGCGTCCGTGTGCATGAAATCAAGAAGTCTTTGGCAACTGAGAGGTGCAAACGATTGTGTTACAGCGGTTTATTTCATGTGCTGCCTGCTGATGTCCTGCCCTGCCGGGCTTTGATCTTGCCCTGTCCCTCTGCTGCGAGGATGAGGTTTCTTCATTAGGTTGCTTGTGATGTATGAGCCGGGGGTTTTTAGTCTCATCTTTGTGCCAAGTCATCTGAAACCTCCCTTGGAGAATGACGCTGGGTCAGAGTCATTTCTTCTTCTCTTAATGGTGCAGGAATGACTTGGCAAAAGGGGCCCAAGCTGCTCCTCGCTCTCGCCTTTCTGCTCGGGCCCCTGGGAGCTGATGGGTGGCCGTCTTGCCTTGCTGCCGCTCCTCCCCGTGACAGTCTGCAAAGCAAGAGAGATGTCAGGAGGACTGAAGGAGAAAAGTCTCCTCTCCCCTGCCCTCAGACTTACCTCTGGGTTTGCTCTTTGCAGCACCGGGTACGGAGGACTCCCTTCTCCATGTAGAAAAAGAGATGGAAAGCGGGTTTTTGGGTCTTCCCCTGGGAACTGGCGCTGTGTTAAGCCCCGGCGTTTGCATACCTGGAGCAGCCATGCCGTATCCCCTCTTGCTTGTTGCTTCCACTCTAAGAGCCAATCCTGCAAACCTTAAGCCTTCCACATTCCCGATCTTAACCTGCGACAAGCCTGGGGAGCAGCTCGGGCGGGCAAAGGTCCGGTGCTGCTTTGGAAAATTGAGGCTGGCTGAGGAAAGGGAACTGCGGGCCGGTGATCCAGACAAAAACTAAAGGAGGCTGAACCCCGGAGCCTTCCTCTCGTGTGTCACACTGCTTTGCACGTGAGCTGTGGTTCTGCCCGGGGGGGATTTCCAGGACTTTTAATTGTTTGGGGTATAGCAAGCGCCGTGCTTCCCCCAGGCACCCGCTCTGCCACTTGGCCTTCGGAGCTGTGCTTTTCTGGAGGGTGGCCTAATCTAATTAGAAGGCATCATGTGCCCGTTTCCAGTTTGTATCCATGATCTTTAACCAAGGGCACCGATCGGGGGTAATGAGCCACAAACTCGTTGCTCGGCCAGCATCCTGGAGGCACTTCTGTTCTTCTGCCGGGGAGACAGATTTTCCTGGTCACGCACTGTGTAAAAGCAAGGGATGGGGTCCCACCACCTAAGGAGGACGCTCCAAGGGCTATGGTCCACAGGAGGTGCGAGCAGTGAATTTACTCCGTGCATGCTGGCATGGCTCTCGAGGAAGAGATGCCCTCTTGCTTCTGCTGGGCCATGGGTTGTCCCTGTTGCTTGCCCACAAGTACTCGAAGCTGGAGGTGATGTGGCACGGAGATGTGCCTGCAGAAGCTGAGGCTGGAGAGCCAGTCACAGTAGGGGATGGCAGCATCCCCAGGTCACCCCCATACTCCAGACGGCTCAGGCCAGGGGGAACAGCGAGGGCATGGGTAGCAAAATCTGTCTCAAAGACCACCCAGCCCAAGCTGAAGGGCCTACAGCTAATGAACAAACAGGGGCTGGAGCTTGGCGATGGCGAAGAGGCTCGCAGAAGCGCTGGTGTGGCTTTGCATAGGCTGGCTCTGTGCAGAATTGGCAGCTAATGAGGGTTTTTCTCTTTTTAATTTTGAGATAAATGGGTGTATCGATTTGCAGTTGTCCTAGCTAATGGAGCAGCAACAGCAAGGCTATTTAAACCTCACCGCTATTGTGCGGCACTAGGAAAGTCAAAAGAAGAGTGCGCATAAATAAATGGAACATGAAGTAAACTGACCTTTAAAAACAATACTGCCTCTAAATACCCGTCCTGGTGTTTTACGCAGTCCGCTTGATGTGAGAATGGGAATTTATTTGGGCATGGGCTGCCGACTGCGATTCCTCTCTCGCGTGGGGAGCGGGGAGAGGATGCGCGGCTTAACCCTGGGCTCCTCCACATCGCAGCGGCTCCGAATCCCCAGCCCCGGGGATGGCTCGCGTGTCAGGCTGATGCCACTGGTCCTCTGCGCTCGTCGTGTCTTAATCACGTCCCCGGCACCTGCCTGGAATAGCTGAGCGGGAGCCCGCGTGTCGGGAGAGGGCCGTTGCTCCAGCGTAATCGTCCATCCCGTCTGGGCAAGGGCGGCCCGTGATTTGCTTGTCAAAAGGCAACGAGGCGGTGCGGACGCTTTCGAGTCTGTAAAGAAAAGGGGAATCCTGCTAGAATTGGCAAGTTAATTCACCAAGCTGGCCTCGACAGAGCTCATTAAGTTCTCGTGTATTCATTTCAGGCTAATGGCTGTCATGCTGACTGCTGTTTGATTTGCTGTAATAGACTTTTATGGCTTTCCAGTTTGCTAGGACGCGTGTGCCTGTGTCTGTGCCCTGTGGTGCTGCTGTAGTACATTAGTTAGCCGCTCATGTGCTTGCTACTCTGACCTTCAGGGGTTGTCCTCCTCTTGCACGCATCCCTTGTGCTTCACCTCTTGCACACGCTCTTTTTTTTTTTTTTTTTTTTTTACCCTCCTCATCCTCACCCAGCCCCAGGGTACCATGGTGCTGGAAGTCTCAGGGTCTGGCTTTTAAATCGGGACAGATAGATCGCTGAGCCCATGGCAGGCTTTTGCGGCGATGCCTTGCATTCTGACAAGCCCGATCTGCTTTATCTAATCTATTTTTCCATTTGACTGGATCTGTAGGAAGCTCGGTCTTGTTGGATTGTCACGGTTCAATGGGTTTACGTGAAGCAAGCAAGTAAAGTGGAGCCCACGTTGGTTTTGTGGTACCTGGTGTGGTGTTGGGATCTGGATGGACTGTTCCCATAGGTGCCTGCTAAGCTTTCCTCTCCCAGCTTCCAAGCATGAGACCTTCTGGGGCATGCAGCCCTCCATTTGCCTTTGAAGTGAGCATCCTTTAAGCTTATGCTTAAAAAAGGCATGGCTCTGCAAACCTCGCTTCTGCATCTGCTACTTCTAGGTGCTACGTTGTCTACAGGACCACATCTTGACCCTTAGGTCATGCAGAGAGAAAATTAGAAGGGCTAAAGCCCACCTAGAACTTAAATTGGCCAATTCTGGGGAAGACAATAGAAAAATGTTTCTATAAATATATCGACAACGAAAGGAGAGCCGAGGAGAATCTCTGGCCTTTACTGGACGCAGGGAGAAACATAGTGACAAAGGATGAGGATAAGGCTGAGGTGCTTAATGCCTTCTTTGCCTCAGTCTTTAATAGCAAGGTCAGCTTTTCTCCGGGTGCCCAGCCCCCTGAGCCAGAAGGCAGGGACTGGGAGCAGAACAAAGCTCCCATGACCCAAGAGGGAACGATTAGTGATGTGCTTGGCCAATTAGACACACACAGGTCCATGGGGCCAGATGGAGTCCACCCAAGGGTACTGAGGAAGTTGGCAGAGGTGCTCACCAAGCCCCTGTCCATCAGCTATCAGCAGTCCTGGATGACTGGGGAGGTTCCTCTTGACTGGAGGTTGGCAAATGTGTAACGCCCATTTACAAGAAGGGCTGGAGGGAGGATCCGGGAAACTACAGGCCTGTCAGCCTGACATTGGTGCCGGGGAAGGTCAGGGAGCCGGTCATCTTGAGTGCCATCATGCAGCATGTCCAGGACAATCAGAAGATCAGGGCCAGTCAACATGGGTTTACTCCCTACAACTGCCTGAGAGGAGGGGGGAGCCGGGGGGGTCGGGCTCTGCTCCCAAGGAAGGGGCAATGGGACAAGGGGCAACGGCCTCAAGTTGTGCCAGGGCAGGGTGAGGTTGGGCATGGGGAACAATTCCTTCCCCAAAGGGCTGTCAGGGGCTGGAAGGGGCTGCCCAGGGAAGGGGTCGAGTCCCCCACCCCTGGGGGGATTTAACAGCCGGGCAGCCAAGGTGCTGAGGGCCAGGGTTTGGGGGTGGGATGGCAGGGGTAGGGCTCGATGATCTTAAAGCTGTTTTCCAACCAAATGATTCTATGACTCTGATCTTGGGTCCCGCAGAGGTTCCTCAAACGTTGAGGCCATTGTGTGGTGTAGTAAGCATGTCTAGTACCTTCTCATGAAGAGCTGTCTTCTCCTGTAACCCCCCAGCATCCTGAGCCTGCTGATCAAATTCAAACCATCTGTGGCCTTCTCTTGGCCCTGGAGCACCATCAGCCTTCATGTGTTGGCAGAAAGGTCACTTAGTTGTTGGTTTCTTTACTGAATGTTCCCTCAGGAGGTTTCCAGTAGGGTTTTCTCTCCTTCGGTGTTCTTCCCACCTCACTCCTCCTGTTACCGTTAACACACCGAGTGATTTATAAAGTAATATGTATTACTGAGTTACTCCTTCCAGCAAAAAGCTGTCCTCAGGCAGGCTCTGGGCCAGAGACCGCCGTTTAGCACCCCAGCCGTTCACGGGAGGATGGTTGCACCACAAAAAAAGCATTGGTAACTTGACAGGAGATATTAATCATAACGGGGCTGTGTTTTCAGAAGGCACCCTCTGCATCTGTACCCACAACCATCCATGGTGGGGATGTAGTCATCTCATCTTGAGGTCAGGTAAGCCCCTGTAAGAGGCAGGGCTGTAGGAAAAGGAGTTTAAAAATAGAAAGGAAAGTTTGTGGGCAGCACACATCGTCGGCGAGGCAACTACAGTCCAGCTTGCAGGTGTCGCATCTCCTGAGCTCAGCCCTGATTTACCAATTTATTTTAATTGGGAGGCTGGCGGGCACTTACCATCAACAGCAGTCCCTTCTGCTTGGGGAGCAGCCTTTGGGATTGAGCCTTCACAAGCTGCTGGTCACCGTTTCCATCCTTTATATGGTGGTGTAGCTGAGAGAGTGGCTTTTGCGATGGGTTTCTTTTTATTTTTTTAATTGTGCAGAAAGGTGTTTGACGGGGAGGGGGAGAGAAAGGAGGGGACCGTCGCTGCCCCGTCCCATTCCACAGTCTGGAACCAGTCCATGCTAGATGGTGAGCAGGGGCGGGGAGGATCAGAGAAAGCCCCCAAAGCCCTAGTTGTAATTAAAATTATTATTTTGCTTTAATGGTGATAATGTTGGTAATTACATCAGTTTCCCTGCCATCCTGCCCGGGAGTCTTC
Source organism: Butorides virescens (assembly GCA_017310255.1). Taxonomy (NCBI): domain Eukaryota; kingdom Metazoa; phylum Chordata; class Aves; order Pelecaniformes; family Ardeidae; genus Butorides; species Butorides virescens. The sequence goes on from JADKXX010007578.1 coordinate 41,087, forward strand.
AGGGCCTCATATAATTCTATTGCGATGGTTCCGCGGCCCGACGCCGCGCATACGAAGCAGCTCCCGCTTCAGCCCCGTCAGCCGTTCCCTTCCACGCTCCCAGGCACCTTTTGGGTTTGTTGTTTGGGTTTTGGGGTTGTTTTTTGGGGGTTTTTTTTTTTTTTTTTTTTCCCTCCTTTAAATAAAGAGCCTTTAAATTGAAGGAGATGATAACAGAACTGATAAGAAATATGTCCCTGCCGCGTTGCAAGATTGCCTATAATTATTGCCGGCTGCTTCCCTTCCTTGCTTTTTTTTTTTTCCCCCTCCTTCTTTTTTTTTCTCCCCCTTTCCCTGCTAACTGTTTTCTTTCTCTCCCTGCCCTTATGCTTCTGGGTGGCTTTCTGAACAAATAATTTACGGTGAATAACTTATCCACCGAATCCAGCCTTCCCCTTCCTCCGCCGCCGTTGCGCACGCAACATTCGCAAGCGTATCGAGCTCCTCCGCCGCGTTTCGTATGCGATTGCATTTATTTATTTATCGTGGCGTTGCGTTGTTGTTGGCGTTCTTTTTTTTTTTTTAAAACTTCCTGGAGGGGCGAAAAAAAATAAATGAGTGAATTATTCAAGCTGTGTTCATTAAACACTGTTGGCCAGAAGGAAGTTGCTTCTCTTCTGCCCCTCTACTCAGCTCTGGTGAGACCTCACCTGGAGCCCTGCGTCCAGCTCTGGAGCCCTCAGCACAAGAAGGACATGGAACTGTTGGAGCGGGGCCAGAGGAGGGCTACTAAAATGATCCGAGGGCTGGAGCACCTCTCCTATGAGGACAGGCTGAGAGAGTTGGGCTTGTTCAGTCTGGAGAAGAGAAGGCTGCGGGGAGACCTGATTGCGGCCTTTCAATACCTAAAGGGGGCCCATAGGAAAGATGGGGAAAATCTTTTTAGTAGGGCCAGCTGCGTTAGGACAAGGGGTAATGGTTTTAAACTAAATCAGGGTAGGTTTAGGCTAGATATAAGGAAAAAATTCTTTACAATGAGGGTGGTAAACCACTGGAACAGGTTGCCCAGAGAGGTAGTGGAGGCCCCATCCCTGGAAACATTCAAGGCCAGGTTGGATGGGGCTCTGAGCAGCCTGATCTAGTTAGCAGTGTCCCTGCTGACTGCAGGGGGGTTGGACTCGATGACCTCTAGTGGTCCCTTCCAACCCAAAACATTCTATGATTCTATGATTCTTTCTTGGGTGGGCAAGCATCTCCATCGGGCATGGCCGGTGCCAGGGTCCGTGGGTGATCTCCTACCTCCAGTGCCTGTTGGAGAAGTGGGAGGTGAGGCTTTGACCGGTGCCCACCGCAGCGAGCGGGGTCCCCGTTGCACAGGTACGTGGCGATAATCCGCAGCAGGGGAAACGTTCACCAAACTTCCCGAGCATCCTCGTTTTTAATGGTGTTCCTCATCGCTGGGTTTCAAAGCCAGCCCCGAGGGAATGGTGGGCTGACAAGAGAGCAGGTTACATCTCCATACCGTGCCTCTGGCTTCACAGAGCTGGTCGCCACGTGTTTGTTCTGATGTTTTATTTTATATATATATATATTTATAATTTTTTTTAAAATTTTTGAGCAACCTTTAGCTACTTTCCAACTTTTTCCAGCAAGCTCATGGAAGCAGAGGCACGTGGCGGAGGCTGCGCCTTCCCTTCAGTAGTCTTAGGTGCAGGTGTACTGTCCAGCTATTAAAAAGCCGTCTCTTAGCTGGATGAGCTAATCCTTTTGAGAGGGCTTCATCTGCTCGGCAATCGCCAGACTATAATATAATATCCCTCAAAGAAACCCTGCCTTCTCCCCTCCTCTCTCAACCCCAGCCTGCATGATCTCCCAAGACAGGGCTATTTCTATATCGCTCGGGAAGATTGAAATGTTCAAACGTTATCTTTACGCGGAGAAAATTGCCGAGTCAAGATTTTGCCAGCGGTGCCGTGGGACGCCCTTTTCCATCAGTAACGGCGAGGCTGGGCGGGTGACCGTCTCCTGGCTGGCGCTGGCGTGGAGGAGCAGAAAATTAGGGGAGCCACGAAAGGCGGCAGCCGATAGGGACCGAGGGGTGGGAATGACGCCCGCGGCGGCTGGCTGAGCTCCCAATGAGGGGTGGGGTGCTGGGTGCGTGTGGCTCTGGGGGGTGCTTGTTAATATTCCTCGGGATCCCCGCTTTCCGTGTGCAAGCAAAACATAAAGGGGCTGTTTAGGCGTGGGGAGGTTTGGGCGCTGTCTTGGGCGGTTGTTCTCATTTTGGGGTGCCGGCGGCGCCTTGGGGCGAGAGCTCGGAAGCGCAGCAGGCGGCAGCCGCTGTCTTCTCCCCGCTGTTTTCTGCCAGCACCGAAGGCAGGCGCTTAAACCAGGCTGCAGTGCATGGGGTAAACCAGCATCTGGGCTACAGGGTTTGTGTGGGTGACCTCAGAGATGCCCAGGGTTTGTGTGGGCAACCTCAGAGATGCCCAGGGTTCGCAGAATGGCAAGGGTTGGAAGGGACCTCGGGAGATCATCCAGTCCAACCCCCTTGCTCAAGCAGGTTCTCCCAGAGCATGTTACACAGGACTTCATCCAGGTGGGGGTTGAATATCTCCAGAGAAGGAGACTCCACAGCCCCCCTGGGCAGCCTGGGCCAGGGCTCCGTCACCCTCAGAGTAAAGAAGTTCTTCCTCCCGTTCAACTGGAACCTCTTCTGCTTCAGTTTGTGCCCATTGCCCCTTGTCCTGTCACTGGACACCACTGCAAAGAGTCTGGCTCCGTCCTCGTGACTTCTGCCCTTAAGATATTTGTAGGTGTCGATGAGGTCCCCTCTCAGTCTTCTCTTCTCCAGGCTGAACAAGCCCAACTCTCTCAGCCTTTCCTCGTAGGGGAGATGCTCCATCCCTTTATCATCCTAGTTGCTCTCCTCTGGACTCTTTCTAGGAGTTCCTCATCTTTCTTGAACTGGGGGGCCGACCTCAGAGATGCCCAGGGTTTGCGCGGCCGACCTTAGAGATATCCGCAGGATTGATGCAGAAACTTTTCTGAAGGGGTGAGGTGCTTATTAGAGAGCCGTGCTGCATCCATGTGATGAGATGTGGAGGATTTGAGTGGCCTGGCTTGGGTACAGGGGGTTGCATGGGGCTGGGAGGCTCGTGGAGGCCTCGCCTTCCCTTGCAGGGAGAAGAGCGTTGGGTGATGAAGCGGGTGCTCAGACCTGGAAGCATCCTTCCCTCTGAAGGTCACCTGTGTGCAAGTTTTTGTCGTTATTGCCGATGGCGTATGCCGTGACGCCAGACGGAGAGCGTCGAAGGGTCTTGAGTGACGTTCTGACGTCCCAGGGAGGAAGAAAGTCTCCACCTCTGGCAGCCTTGTCACTTGTCTGCCTTCCCCGGTGAATAGGAGCCCCTGGTCCTTTAAAACACATGCCCGAGGAGTGAAATGAGAGACACAACAGAAACTACTGGGGCGGAAAACTCCAAATGGCGTGGAAGTAATGTGTAAAGTGTCCTGGAGATAACAGTCATTTCCACCAGGCAAAACTTGGGCTCTTTCTGGAAGGATACTGCAGCAAGGGGTGGGGTGGGGGGGGCAGCATGAAAATGAGAAATGACCGTGCTGTTCCGAGCAGCGTAATGCTGGGGTACACGAAGGGGATGGGGGGAAGCAGAAAGGGGAGAAAACAGCGGATTTAGAGCTGAAGGGAAAGGTAGTGTGGGGCAGCGAGCGATTTGGTGCCTCCATGGAGGAGCTGTCGTGCTGGGAAAATAAGACTCCCGGAGCCAAAGAAATAATTTTGGGGCAGAGGAGGAGAAAGTGTGCAGCAGCATTCCGCAAGCAAGGAGCATCCAGACAAAGAGGAGAGAGGTAACTTAGACACACCCGTAACCATTCCTCTTGGAAGAAACGGGGATAAGGATAAAGATCCTCACTCACTGAGCTCCGGGACACGGGCGAGCTCTTGGGCGCTCTCTAGGAGTTTGCTCGTATGGGTGCTGAGCCCCCATATCTGCCCATCCCTTGCTGATTTTTCAAAGCTCTGAGTTTATTGCAGGTGTCCATCCCAGACCCATCCCCAAGGTCAGGATGATGTCTGAGCCCAGGGTGGCCGATGCCAAGTGACGACGGCTCCTGGGGACCCCCTCGGCAGCAAGCACCTGGGATGCTCAGAGGTGGCAACGCTTCCTCCGGAGCCGAGCCGCTGGGCTGTGGTCCCCCAGCATCTCCTGCTGCAGGAGCAGTTTGGGTTTGGGCTGCAAGGCTGCTCTTTTCCAGGGGACTGGAAGCGCCCGCACGCGGGGTGTCGGATCCCAGCCCTTTCAGTATAATTACACTTACACATCTGGGCAGCAGATGGCTTCAAGGTCTCTGCCGTGTCCCCGGCAGGAGGAAGGGCTCTCCGCTGCCAGAAACGGGCAGAGGAGCGAGGAGCTAATGAATATGACCTGCTAGCAATTAGTTTTGTGTTATCTCGCTTTCCTCCGCTTACGATATTCTCCCAGAAGCCTGCGACGTAACTTTTTATCTCGTGCCAGCCAGCAAAAGCCACGTCCCTCATCCTCCCCCCCCCCCCCCCAGGCCTTTGCATCCCTGTTTTGTTTTTTGTTTACCTCTCTCTCCGTCCATCATCTTCGAAGCCGGCGGCAGGAGGGTGCCTGGCCCTAGAAATGTTCATTAACGCCTTCAGGCTGCGAAGGCGGCGCGCGGGTAGCGCCCGCCAGACGGCAAAAGAGCCCGCGCCGAAAGCGATTTCGCTGTAAGCGAACTCTTTTTAACCCCCATAATCAGGCAGTTTGTGGTTTTGGGCACCTTTTTCAAATGAAGGCATGATTAAGGTCATACAGAAGCACCCGGGGATGGGGGCCCCAGCCGGTGCCATTGGTTTTGGGCTCCTTTTTCAAATGAAGGCATGATTAAGGTCATACAGAAGCACCCAGGGATGGGGGACGGGGGCCCCAGCCGGTGGCATTTTTTAGGGTGCGGGCTCTTTTCAACCTGAAATAATTGAGCTCAGCGGCAGACGGGTGAGGTGGGCACGTTGGCATCCCCGCTCAGTGCACCTAGGGATGGGGAAGCCAAGAGCTGGCCGAAGAGGCTCGCCAAAGTGGGTTGGTTTTTTTTTTTTTTTTTTAATAAAAAACGCTGGTTTTAATTAAGATGGAAATATTTCGGGGAGGAAAAAAACCCAACATTGCTATTTTGACCATAAAGTTGGGCAGAAAGAGCATTTCGGAAGCACAATAAAAATCGCTCTTGCAATAGATTCGTTCCAATCTCTTTTTCAGAATTGCATTTTGTGTTTTATTCGTTTGCAATGTGTCAGGGACAGTCACGTATAATAAGCTTTCTCCTGCTGGTCATACTTTGTCATAAAATAATAGACTAAATCAGTCTCTCCGTATATATATATATTTTTTTAAATATTTATGTGTGAACTGAACTGTTTGTATCAGTTTCCAACTATTTTCATTACAAATGGGAGAAATTTGATTTCGGAAGAAGTTTCAATCAGTATTAGGCAGCCGTTGCTTAATTTCAACCCTTAATTGCTGTTGAAACTTAAAGTGTGGTTGATTTATTTTGTAGGCGTGAATAATGAAGAGAGCAGGAAAACTGAACACAGGGTTCAAGGCAATTTTATTTCAAGAAAAAAAAAAGGAAGTTTTTAATTTTCAGGATTTGTTTTACAGGAGATTTGAAAAGCGTATTTTTTATTTTATTTTATTTTATTTTTTTCCATAAATGAGGATGCAAACCAAATCCAGGTGGGTGTGGGTTCAGAAGGCTTGGCTTGGGGGCAGCGAGACGCCGAGCACCCCCGGAGATCACCTCCGCCTCTGCAATATTGCCCTCGGGCCCGCTCTTTTCTGAGCAAATGTGCGGTAAATGAGCTTTGCAAACACGCTTTTGCCGTTTTCTTCCCTCCCCGCCGCCCCTTTCCCGACTCCTGCCACATTTGCCTTGCTCTCCAAGCGTCAGGCTCTGCTCCTTTTGCAGCACGAGCCGCTCGCAAGGCGGTTTTGCGCACACCCGTGCGTGCAAACAGCGTCGGCAAATACCCCTGCGCCCCAGCTCCGCGCCCTAACGCCCTCATCTCCAAATAATTAAGCAAAGCGCGAAGAGGCGGCGCGGGGGTGGCAGGAGAGAGCTGGTGGCTGTCACCCCCTATGGGACAGTCATCGTCTGTCCCTCTCTTTCCAGGGACTGAGCTCATTCAGCATGGTTGGGGTTGGAGGGGGGGCTTGCTGGGGTGCCCGCGTGGTGTATTCGGCCGCAGCCCGCCCGTCCCCGCCGAGCTCGGGCGATGGTCGTCCCGACAGCCGCCCTGTTTTTCAAGCGTGTCTTGGTTTTCGTCTTGTTGATGTGTCACTTCCAGCAAGGCTTGGCCTGCCACCGTAAATCAAACTTGAAAGGGTAATGAGGAGGAGGGGAGGGAGGAGAGGAGATAATTAATTAAGTCGGCCACCTCCTGCCAAGCCTGCCCGTGATGAGTCTCGGTTGCTCATGGGCGTTTGGAGGCACCTCCCGCTTGGATGACCTGGGGTCTGGCTCTTTGTGCCAGGGTGGCCACCAGCACTACCTTTGTACTGGTATTTAAGGAAGAAAAAAACAAAAAAAAGCAGTTTGTAACCCATAGGCTGGTATGCTCATCCCAGGCGAGGGCTTTTTAGCACTTCTCGGTTCATTACCAAGAGTGGAAGATGTAAATGTCTTCCACTAATTAGTAAATCTTTATTTAGAGGCAAGTCAAGAGCGCAGCCCTCCGAGCTTGGGAGGAAAGGGGACCCACCTCTGCGTCGTACCATAACCGAGCCTCGATGAGCAACCTGGAATGGGGAACGATTTCTGCTGCGCGTGTGATTTGGAGGACCCCAAACCTCCACGGGTCAGGAACTACTGAGCCAGCACTTGGGAAATGACTCTATTAAACCTGCTGGAAACGCGCGGCCAGATGTAGGCGTGCGGATGGCTCAGGCTCCTGGGAGCAAGCTCTGCTCTCTCTCAGCCTCCGAGGTGGGCTGCGAGGGTTAAAGCATAAAGCTGTTCCACTGCGGTGCTTAGCTGATGGCCCGTGAAGCATGGCAGGCGTTTTCAGCCGGTTGGTGAAATAGCAGGACAGGTGGATATTTTGTTTTCCTGTATATAACTTGTGCATTCGGGGAAGGAAATTTTGCAATGAGGCTGTTTCTTCTGGTACAAGCCCCCCGAGGACTACGGCACTGCGGTGCATCCCAGTCCTTGCAGGCGGCAGGGAAATGGGGGTTGGGGGTAAAGTCCAGGCGTGTGGGGTTGCCTCTGCCCTGCAGGGTGTAGACGCAAGGTCTGCCTTGTGTGCCAGCTCCTGCTCAGGTCCGAGGGCTGCGTGAGCTTCAGGGGATGGGTTGGGAGAAAGCTGGAAGCCTGCATCCTCCTAACATGGATGGGCCAGCCTGGTATCCCACCACACATCACAGGGGGCCTTCTCTGCAAGGCTTTGCCTTGATGGCCTCATTTCTGAGAGCCTTGAACACAGGACTGACCCCTTTCTGCAGGGCAACTGGTTCTTTTTCAGCAAGGCTGCACCTCCAAAGGCAGGTCCTGCTTGACCAACCTGACCTCCTTCTATGGCAAAGTGACCCGCTTAGTGGACGAGGGAAAGGCGGTGGTTGTTGTCTACCTGGACTTTAGTAAAGCCTCTGGTACCATTTCCCACAGCATTCTCATGGAGAAACTGGTGGCTCATGGCCTGGACAAGGCAGACTCTTTGCTGGGTACAAAACTAGCTGGATGGCCGGGCCCAAAGGGTGGTGGTCAATGGAGTTAAATCCAGTTGGCGTCTGGTCACAAGTGGTGTTCCCCCAGGGCTCAGTGTTGGGGCCAGTTCTGTTTAACATCTTTATCAGTGATCTGGATGAGGGGATTGAGTGCACCCTCAGTCAGTTTGCAGATGACACCAAGTTGGGCAGGAGTGTAGATCTGCTGAAGGGTAGGGAGGCTCTGCAGAGGGATCGAGTCCCCATCCCTGGAGGTATTTAAAAGATGGGGAGATGCAGCGCTTGGGGACATGGTTTAGTAGGCACGGTGGTGTTGGGTTGACGGTTGGACCTGATGATCTTAAAGGTCTTTTCCAAACTAAATGATTCTTTGATCCAGAGCATGTGCGTCACCACCAGTCCCTCATCATCATCTTAACTGGTGTTGTGCTGTGAGCTCGCATGTTGTCTTTGATCTGCTCATGTGATGTCAGGAGGAGGTTGGGTCTTCTCTGGAAGGTGGCAGCCTGTTTTTCACTTAGCTGTGTGAAGCAGCAAGTCCTTCACCACACCATTTTCTTATTGCGAACACTTCTGAGAAGAGCCTAGGAGGCTGTGTTGTGCTGACCTGTCTCTGTGGGGTGTGTTGGGGGTGTTTGGTGGCCCAAGCAGCAGCGATGGTGCTTTCTGCTTGCGCCTAAGATGCAATATCCCTGAGGAGCCTGATCTCTGCGCATTTGGGGTCTTGAGCTTGGGAGCTCAAGAGGCGAGTGGAGGCTGGAAGAAGAGGAAGGAGCCCAATCCCTGGCAGGATGGTGCCTAGCCAGGCAAGGCGAAGGCAGCCTAGAGGAGACCTTCAGGAAAGGTGGGGGACAGGAGAGCCAAGCCTCGCGCCGGCTGCAAGGGCTGCGAGTCGCATCCCTTCTGCACGTTCGCTCTTGAGGCTGGGCTGCGGCAGGCGCGCTTTTTTGGGGAGGAGAGAGGTTTGGCTAAAAAGCCTCGTTGGAGCGTTATGGAATCGGAATGCGAAAGGTAATTGAGCTGAAAGCCATTCTCTTCCCGCAGCCTGCGCCGCGGGACCCGCTGAAGTGCCCTCAAATGCCAGCCCGGGAATCCTGCTGGAAGAGCAAGCGGGAGGCGGGGGGAGCACCCCCTCAGCCGGGTCCCCTCAGCCTGGCGCTTGTGGGCAGGGGTAGGAGATGGTTCCTATAGGGTTGACGTGGAGGAGGAGCCGGACTAGTGACAGATGAAGGTTTTGTGTGAAACGGGCAGTGAAAGGTAAATAGGTTCCTGAGCCGCAATCTCCATTCTTGCAGGCATCAGTCCGCTCTCCGAATGAGTCCCTCCAGCTCGGAGGGCATCTCCCTGCGGCTGGCTGTGGTCACGTCCTCCCACCGCACCCCTTCCCCATGGAGGACGTCAGAATGGAGCCCCACCAAGCAACCCCGCGCCCCCTCCCCGTGACACCCGCTGTGCAAATGCCACCCCTGCATGGAGAAAGGCTCCAGAGCATCATTAGCATGGCCAAGCGGGTGATATTTGTGAATAATCAGAAGGACTAGATTAATTAAAAAGAGGAGCAGGGCTAGTCGGGATGAACATAACCATTAAACACAACCGTGAGATTTTAGTCACCGCTCCGGTCCCCTCCCTCCCTCATGGAGGGAGCGCGTGGAAGGGGACGGGGGCTTGGAGAGCTGCTGATGTGACCTCAAGGAGGGGATTAGCAGAAGACCCCTCCGTTTGGGACCTCCAGCACAGCGACGGCGTGAAGTGCGCGGCCCGATTGTGTACCTTGTCGTGCGTTATTGATTGCTGAACAGGCGCCGTTAAGTGCCTCTCATTAATATTTGTTTTGGTCTTTTCCCTGAATTCCGATGAGCGGAGGAGATGCCTCTTATCTCTCTCCTGCAGGTTTTCTTTCTAGAGGATTCCTCTGGCTGGTGACAAACCTGGGCTTTGTAGCCACTCGTTGCACTTTCGGGAGGAGGGATGAGTTAGTAGCTGACACGAAATCTTGGGAACTCTGCAGAAAGAAAGCGAGGAACCAAAATTAACGCAAAATGAAGAGGTAAAAAATGCTCTGCTTGTGTCGTACAGCTGAAATATGGATTTCCAGGCTCGGCTGGGTTTGTAAATCTCTTAAAAAGGACTCTTCGGGCGCATAGGTCACGCTGGCTAAACTTCTGAACGTATGAGCAAGCTCCAATGGTGTGAGCTGTGGAGCGGGTAGCCAGGGACTGCTTCTCAGTCAGTGCTTTTGTGGCTGGTTTTGAGGTTTCAAATTGAGAGCAGAGGCTGTGGGCAGTGGATGTATCGCCCATATCTTCTGGGCTGTCACGCGACATTGGTCCTTCAGTTTCTCCATAGCTTAGAAGATGGCCATCTCTTAATTTCCATTCATCTCGCTGTTCTGGAGACGAGACCTGGCTTGTGCATTCCTATGACTGTTGGCCATCTTCCGCTTACTGCTTATGAGAAGAGCCTGCATCTCAGCATCGTGCCGTGGTGGTGCTATTCTGGCCTCGTGCTGGTTTGCCTCAGATGTTGCTTTTGAGGTCTGCCATGGCCACACGTGTTGAGAAGCTGCCTGCAAAGGTTTCTCACCTCGGCTGCTCGGTTTGCCTCCCTGAACAACAACCTTCTTGCAGTGCAAGGCATGGAGGAGGTTGTCCTAGGTGCTGTGTCACGTGGTGTTTGATGGCCTAGGTCTGGAGTGGGTCCTTACTTCTCCATCCCTGACCCCTGTGTGGGTGGATGGCTCTTCTCTTTGCTTTCTGTACCCCTTCTCCCCAGGGTGGTGGGGGACTCTAGGTGGCCATGCCGGTGTGAACTGTTGGGCCATGGCCAGGCTCTCTCATCAACGAAGTCACAAAAAAGGGTTTCTGAAAATCGACTGTAGCTTAAATAGGGCAAAGCGCTCTTTCTTTCTGTCTTGTATAATAATGCCTTGTTTGTTAGGCTTGACTTAACCGCAACTGGTCCACCCAAAGCTATTGAAATGGTTTTAAGCAGCCGTTTCCATCTACTCGGGTTGTGCTCCCAGGCACTTAGGTGCAGCTCCTGAAATGAAAGATTTCTGGTGTGCCCAAAAGCAGTGAAGGGAGCTATTTTGATGTGGTCGCTTCTCCGGCTTTTCAATGGAGAGTTGGGTTCAGGTCTGCGATGAAGTGATATTAGAGTCCGTGGAGCATGAGAAACTGCATTTGTTTGTGGGTTACAAATGAAGACCTGTCAAAAACCTTTCTAAGCAGTGACAGAAGTTTTCTTTTTCATGATACATTTAACTTAAAGGCTTTGCCTCCCAAGGAGGCTCGGCTCTTTGCTTTCTTTCTTTCTACGAGTTCGGAAAAACACGGTTGGCTAAAGTTGCTCTTCTCCTTTTCCTCTGCCTCCTCATCCATTTGGTGGGGTGTTTGGATTCTCTGGGCTGCTCTTGCTTCTGGAAAACAGCGTGGCCGAGAATGAAGGGGGTGATGAGCGAGAGAGGAGAGAGGGCGAATGGGACATGGCCCCCTCCTTGTGCTCGAAGCAAGTGCTTTACCAGCTTCTTGTGGGAAAAGGGTGCAGCTTATTTCCATCGATTTGATGTCAAGAGATGTTTTTCAAAGGGTAAACGTGTTTATAGGATTTCTGTCCTTTTGTTGTAAGAAGTAGGACGTTGTTCCTGGACACAGGAGTTTGCTAGAAGAGTGTCACATCAGTTCTTCGTCAACGTGTTTTATGTTGCAGCCCCGTTCCTAGGCGTGCTACGCAGGTGGCATGTGAAACACGGCGCTGCTCATTGCCATCCACTGTGGCTGAACCTTTCATTCAGTGCTCTGGACAGGCATTGGGAAGGTGCTTTCAGGCACCGTACCTCAACTTGCGTGCTCCTGGCCACGTCTGTGGCTTCTTTTTGAGCAGCTGAAACATCTGCCAGGCTGTGGGTTTAGAACTATGACACGACCGGACACATACAGAATAAAAAGGGGTTGTCAGAGTTGATGGGATTGGTTTTTGTTCTTCCCCCCAAGTCTCAGCTTGAGAGTTGTCTTAAAGCATTTGTGGGGAAGGCAAGAAATTGCCACAACCGGTGTTTTCATGCAGGCTCAGGAACATAAATATTCCCCGTTCCACCTGCAGATAAAACACCACGGGAGGGCAGGGGATGCCAGCAGGCGGGCTGCTGGGTTTACGCCTCGGTGCAGAGAGGTCTCCTCTAGTTTAGGTCCTTCTGCACCATGGCTGTGGAGAGGATTCACACCTTTATCTTCCTCCTGTTTACAGCACTCTTTCATCACCACACCCAGGGAAAACCAGCGTAGTTTGTCGCCTTCCTGGCCTTTCTTGGGTCGATGGTTATAGCAACGTCCTACAAATAATGAGCAGAGATACTTTATGAACGGAGATGTTCATCTCCAGCCGTTCAGCTACACAGAAAAGTTCCTCCCCTGGAGGGGGGGATAAACTAACAGCATTGCTCTGTGGTCCAGCTGAGTAGATCTCCTTCCTAACTAGCGAAGGATCTTAGTTAGGAGAGGTTTCTTGCCAGGAAGCACCAGCCCTCTGTGGGCCATGCTGCTGTGCCGTGGGATACTGCTGCTCCTTGGGTCCCAGGTGGGGTCACAGCTTTGGTGGGTGTCAGAAACCCGGAGAGCTGCTGGGCTGTGCCAGCAGGCACCCTGGGAGGGGGTGAGGAGGAGGAAGAACATAGAGGAGGAAAGAGAGGAGCTGCATGGCATTCGCTGAAGAAAAATCTGCTTGCATGTACCAAAGGCCCTCGCTTGCAGGGAAGGAGAAGTGGGCTCGAGTGTTTGGGAGTTTTTAGCAATCCAGTGGGAGTCCTTGGAGGGGAAAGGGTAGTGGTGACCCATGGTGGTGGCCTGCAGCTCCCAGAAGGTCTGAGAGAAGGAGGCTTTGATTAACTCTTTCTTTTGCGGGCGTTGCACATCTTTAGTTCGTTGCAGATCCAGCTCTTTCTGCATTTATTTGCTTGATATATTTGCCAAGTGAGAGAGGGGTCGGTAGCCGGGGAGCTGGGTCCTGCCCAGCTGTACTGGCAAGGGAACGGTCCCTGGGAGAGGAGTCTCCAGCATCTCCTGGTCCATGTAGGACAACGGGCTGGCCTTAGGTGAAATGAGAGCCACAGGTTTGATATCCTCAGCAAGGTGCTTCTGTAGCCACGTATTTCACCACCTGCATAAGGTCTGTCGCAGCTGAGCACCAGGGTTTAAAATAACCCAGATAAAGTAACGCCAACAGAAGATGACGGTTCCCTCCAAACCCTTGGGACTGACCCACAGCCCTGCAGAAAAGTGACTGCGGCCAGGGAAGATGGAATCAAACCAGATGAAATAGCAGCGATTTGCCATCCCCCTTAGCACCTTGAAGAAAGGATCGGACAGAGGGATTGATAGCTCTTCTGGGTTTGCCTGCCTTAGTTTCCTTGGGCATCATCTTTCTTGCCCTCCTTTTTGCCTTGTGCAAGAGGTTGGGTATCCCTTGGCTCTGGAGGTGCTGCCTGCTGCCCACCGACCGTCTGAAAATGGAGCGGAGGGGGTGAGGCAGGGCCAGGGCGCCCAAGGCAGCATTTCCACCCGTCACCAGCTCCTGGAGCTAGGGCAAAGATGGCAAGAGGTACTTTGCCCTGGGCAGCGGACAGATAGGACCCACTCCTGCTTTCCATCCTCCAGCAACCGTGAGTACAGCTGCTCATGGCCAATGCCATGGAGCTGCCCCTGCTTGAAAAAACTGCCCCTTTCCCTTGTTTTTTTTCCCCAAGTCTCTTTCCTACCGACTTCTGAATTACGAGCAGAAGAGACCTTGCGTTCTTCCAGCTTGCTGTACTCCTGCCCTGTGTCTTTTCTCATCCTGGGCACCTCTGCTCCCACCTGATGCTCGGGCTGCTCCAGATTTATCTGTCTTTGGGGTGCTGGTGCCCAAGGGCACATCTGATTGCTTCAAAGCCTGTTCCCTGTGGGTCGTATTGTGTTCCTTGCCGTAATGATGAATGGAGGACCCCAAACATTCCCCCCTTCCTTGCTGTCTTTTTCCAGCAGGGATTTCTCTTGCAAAGTTTGCTTGTTTCGGGCCGTACATTTTGGGTTGGCACGCCAAAAGTGCTTTCATTTAACAGATCTTTTATCAGGGTTGATTCTTCTATTGCTTTATCCCTTTGGGTGTGCTTGGGGGAATTTATTCTTTTAAACAGGTGTATTCCAGCGTCAGGTATTGGCTTTAAAAGGCTGGGAGGGGGGGACACACAACAAGACACTTTGATTTGGTGACTGGAAAATGTATTCGGCTTCTGGTCCCCCCTTGGGACTGGGATGGAGGGAAGGATGGAAGGATGGAAAAGAGGAAACTGCAACTTCTTTTGCCCGCCTAGCAAGGGCTTTTTCGTCCTGTGCGTGGTTCACACTCACTTCTCTTCTCCTGTCACCACCAGCTGAGTCCTTGCCGGTGGTCCTGCAAAAACCCTCGCCCAGAGAAAGGCGCCAGACGTCTCCTTGGGTATTTTAGGTGGCGCATCTCTCATTCGTGCAGGTAACCCCTAGCGGCGCGGTCAGCCGTTCGCACGTCGCTATTCCTGGGGGAGCTGTGCCGGTGTTATCAGCCCCGGCGGTATCCGTAGAAATCAGCACTTTTTCAGCTCGTGTTGTGAAGGTGTGAAGGCAGCGATTTCGCTCATTGAAAATACCGGCGCTGAATGAAGTTCCCTGGATGAGGACTAGGGGAATGGGGGCAGCCAGGCTAGGTTTTTGGTTGGTTGGTGCTATTTCGCCTTTATTTCTCCATTATGTTCCTTAAGTCTCAAGTTTCTCATAAGTGGAACTTAGGAGCAGGGTTTGGGTTTGCTGATTTGGTTAAATCGCTAGGAGGGATTAAATTGAGAAATACCCCCATACATCTCCCTCGCAGCTGAGGGCAAATTTAACCACTGATTCCAGCGCTTCCGAAAATGGCTTTGTCTGAAAATGAATTTTGGCCTCTCAAAGTTCAAACATTTATCCTGAGCCAGAAATATACACAGATTTGCTCTCTAATTTAATAAAGTCATCCAAATAATATGATTTCTCCCATAACCATCGTTTATGTTTCACAGCGAAATGATAATGAGAAAGTCATTAGAAGTAATAAACAAAACAAAACCCGCACAGCAAATCCTTCACCCAGCCTGACTGATGGGGAGAAGCAGCGCATTTGAGTCTTAGGCCACGTAATGTTGGCCGGGTGCAGCTGCTTTGAAGTAGATGCGTTCTTGAAACATTATTTTGCTTGTTGCATTTTAATGGGGTTTTGCTGTCGGAGCAGGCGGGGCCCCACGGGTGCACGGGAGCGGGTCTGCAAGCTGGGTTAAATCCTGCACCGCTGCCCAGTCGCCGCTTCGGTGCCCACCTCCTAGGGGCTGGCTACACCTGATGATGGATGGGCATCAAATCCTCCTCCTTACCGTGACTTTGACGAGGTGCTTTTGGTTTAGTTTCCCGGTTAAGGCTTGAACCAAGCGTACGCTGAATGATCATAGAATCATAGAATTGTTTAGCTTGGAAAAGACCTTCAAGATCATCAAGTCCAACCGTCAACCCAACACCACCATGCCTACTAAACACTGTCCCCAAGCACTGCATCTCCCCATCTTTTAAATCCCCCCAGGGGTGGGGACTCGACCCCTTCCCTGGGCAGCCCCTTCCAGCCCCTGACAGCCCTTTGGGGAAGGAATTGTTCCCCATGCCCAACCTCACCCTGCCCTGGCACAACTTGAGGCCGTTGCCCCTCGTCCCATCGCCCCTTCCCTGGGAGCAGAGCCTGACCCCCCCCGGCTCCCCCCTCCTCTCAGGCAGTTGTAGGGAGCGATGAGGGCTCCCCTCAGCCTCCTCTGCTCCAGGCTGAACCCCCCAGCTCCCCCAGCTGCTCCCCAGCAGCCTGGGGCTCCAGACCCCTCCCCAGCTCCGCTGCCCTTCTCTGGCCACGCTCCAGCCCCCCCAGGTCCTTCTGGGAGGGAGCGGCCCAACCCTGAACACAATGAATGTGTAGAGAACAAGATAGCAAGATATCAGAAGTCCTCTCCCTTCTTTTTATTAATAACTGAATATGCGCTTTGGGCTGCAACCTGAATATTTGTTTCTGGGTTATCCTCATCCAGGTGAATTTTCCTTCGACTTCAGTGTTTTGCTTCAGTGGGCACGCTTAGCTTTAATAGCTCGTTACCATTAATAGCATTTATTGTTGCCGTATCTTCCTTCTGCTGCCCTTTTTCTACCTGACTGTGGCACTTCAGGACACGGTTTCGTGGTGGACTTGGCAGGTTAAAGGTCTTTTCCACCCTAAATGAGGCTATGACTTTGCATGGCTCTCCCTGCTGTGAAGTTGCTCCAGCTGGGACCATGCGAGGCGGTTGGTCCATATCACCTTCGTTTTGGGGTGCTGGGAGGACAAAGCAGAGGTGGTCAGAAGGATGCCGTGCTGGTTTTGGGGATCTGCTCCTGCTGCCCGTGCTGGGGGCCGATGCCACGCTGGGCGGTGAAGTCCTCCCTCCAACACAGCGTTTCCAAAACAGACGTCGCCGAGGTTATTTGGCTGACGCTCTTACGTCATTCCAGCTCTGGCATGGGTTCTTTTTGGCCCAAAATAGCCCACATCTGTTGCTGCTGAACATTCAAGCCTCTCATCCAGGCTTTGGGGGAGGGATGGGATCTCGGGAACAGCTGATATCTGGTGGTTTGCTGGGACTGTTGGGCTTCCTTACAGGTCTCGTTTTGTTGGGTTTATGACTCGAAGGCACCTTTTGTTTATTTTTGTGCTTTCAAAATCACGGTGAAGGTATGTGGACCCAACACAAGCCTACATTCTTTATTCTCTTAATTATAAGTACAACAAAGTGAGCTGCTCTTCTGTGCAGCCAGGTCTGCAAACTGGCCATGCTGAGGGCACAGGTAGATCCCACGGAACACGCGCTTTCTCCAACCACGGCCACTGCACCAACTCCTCCTATTTAGGTCCCGTGCTTAGGAGAGCCCGATGGCTGCTCGTGGTCGGAGGACACAGAGTGTGCCGCAAGCCGGGAAGGTCTGCGTTAGGTATGGAATGAGCCCTCCTTAAAGCTTGTTTTTCCTGCTCCCGCTTGAACTTGCCTTATTTTTAGTGCTGGTTGCTGGTTTGTCTTACTCTGCTGAGCCTCCCCAGCCACTGGGTAGTTCCTGAGTGTGCAGAAACATTAAATCCCCCACCTTGTGTGAAACTCAAAAATGAAAGGGTTGAGTCGCCCTTTTCTTCTTTGTTCTGGTTTTTGGGGGGTCACGTTGCTTTTTGCTGTGAAGAATGTGGCCGTTTGTCTGGAAAGCCTGTAGGGAAGGGATGCTTGGAAGCAAGGGAGGGGTGCTTGGAAGCAGGGGAGGGGTGCTCAGAGAAGGGAAGGGGTGCTGGAAGCAGCCAAATTTAGCAGTGCAAAAGGTTGGGCTCAGCCAATGTAGGGTGCCAGGAGATGGAGGAGTTTTCTTCTGTTGTCCCCCTTTTTTCTGTTCCTATTGTCCCCTGTCCTTCATCCCTGGGCTTCGCCATCCTCCTAGCTCCCAGGTGAGCTCCAGGGGCTGTTTGTGGCACTGGTGGTGCTGGGCCGGGTGTGCTTGGAGCTGGAAGCTGCACGTGTGGTTCCCCCTCTACTCCTGTCCAAGAGGGTTCATGAGCGCTTCGTTTTCGACCCTCCTTCCCTGGCCTGAGCTACGTGCTAGCAAGTAGCTCCTCCAATTTAAAAAAAAAAAAAAGAAGAAAAGAAGCCAGCTTGTTTCCTTTGTTCCTCCTCTATACACTGAATAGAAAATAAATAGTAATGTAAGAAACTCTGCTGGAAGGTGGTTTCGGAGAGCATGTCTTGTGCATTGCTCTCTTCTTGCTGTATAGCTCCTGTCTCGATGAACTAAATGGTGCAAAACTAGAGATGTAAGAGCTCTTTTTACCGTCCTGTGAAAGAGAAATAGTCCATCCAAGCTGTCCCTGGGCAAACTCTTGCCTGCTGACATTTCAGAAATTACTCTCTTAGGGTCTTCCTCGCTCCCTTCTTGCTTGCACTGTGATCTCCCTCCTCTCCTCTCCTAAAAGGAAATCTTGTGTATGTTTTCACCTTCAATAAATGTTTTTTTTGGTTGGTTTTGGTTTTTAAAAAGGAAAATTAAACCCAGATGTGGAGTGGACCTGCATGGTGATGAGAAAGGAGATGGCTGTTCTGGCTTTTACTCGCAGTTCCTACCCAGATAGGCCGTCAGCAATTGTGAATCTCAGGCAAGAGCAGCTGGGTGGAGAGAAGCTCCCCTGAGAAAAGGAGGCTCCTGGGTCTCCCGGCTGCTTTCATTCAGGGGGGAACTTTTGTATTTTGAGCGTACTTAGAGCTAAGTCGAACACGAGTTTCCCCCAAGCCACTGGGAGCAACTTGTGCTCGATGAAAAGCTGCGACGCCCAGAGGCATGCTTGTTAAAAATGAGCTCCCTTCAGCTTTGGAGGGCAGATGTTTGGCTGGAGGTGCATGGATTTGTGTTTTCCAAGAGACTGATCCTAAGGATGTTTTTGGAGGTGCACACCTGCCATAGCGGGGAAAAGCAAGGTGAGATTGTTGTCCCATCTTGTCGCCTTAGCTGCTAGGATTCTCGGATGCTCGGCCGTCCCTGGAGAACAGGAGGGGAATGGCTTGTGTGGGTAACGGGCTCTGCTGGGGCTGAAAAATGAAGGAATCCTCACTCAGGAGCGCTGGAGGAGATCCTGGTGGCTTCCCATGGCTTTCGAGGAGGTGGTGAAAAGGATATACTCGTAAATATGAGGGAGAACTTCTTGACTTTGAGGGTGGCCGAGCCCTGGCCCAGGCTGCCCAGGGGGGCTGTGGAGTCTCCTTCTCTGGAGATCTTCAACCCCTGCCTGGACGCTGTCCTGTGCCCCCTGCTCTGGGTGAGCCTGCTTGGGCAGGGGGGTGGGACTGGGTGAGCTCCTGAGGTCCCTTCCAACCCTTGCCATGCTGGGATTCTGTTTTCTGGGGATGTCGGAGGCTCTGTAGGATGCACCTTGTGTGTGGCTACAGCATGGAGGAGTTGAGCAAAGCATGGGAATTGCCATTTAAAAGATGCTGATGGACCATGACTGTCTTTTTATGGGAAATAAGGGGAATTGACCAATCTGATCTGTTAATGACTGCAGGGACGCTTTGGGTGTGCTGGCAAAACCAGCAGAAAAATTGGAAACCCACGTTTTCTCCTGCTGCCCCTTTTTAGAGGCGTCTCTGATAGAAATGCCAGTGTGCAGGCCAAAAAGCAAGAGCCTGGTTTACCTAAAATCCCTCTGGGGACGTTACCTGGCACCATCCGCCGCCGGAGCGGGGTGCACCCCAGAACGAGAAGCGCTCCCTTCTGCGACGGGGGCTCGAGCCTTTGCTGGGAAGGTGTGCGGGGGGCGATGGGGCAACCGTGTTTCACCGCCCGGCTTTGTGGCACCTCGCCGAGACGTGGCAGGGTCCCCCGGCTAAACGCACGCCCTCAAAATGGGCCCGGCATCCCTCCGAAGGCAATTCTCATTCAGCGGACGGTCGTTTGGAAATAGTCAGTCATCAGGCACTTATGGATCTTTCAAGACCCTTTCTCTCCCTAATAATCCCACCTCTTGGGAGGTATTGATTCGCCGCTGTTGGCTGCCTCTTGGTATTCCGCAGTCCATTTTTGTCTGTGTAAATCGCTGCGCTGTCATTTTCACGCAGCAATTACCTACTCTTGATTTCTTTCATCCCGAGTCCTTTGCCAGAGATCTAAACTCTGTATTGACAAACCACCCTGGAAGAAAGAGAAGGGGGTCGGGGTTTAGGAAGAAGTTTTACACAACAAAAACTTTGGGGGGAGTTTCCCCTGGGGTGCGATCATCTCCGGGTCGGTGTCTCAAAGCCCTTCAGTCTGTTGGGGTTGGGTTTTTTGCCGCTGGAAAGTGCTCATCCAACATGAGAGGGATGCTGCAGCCTGCAAATGCAACTTTATGCCTTGCTTCTTGGTCATGCTGAAAACGTAGGAAATTCTTCACCTTGCTGCTGTGCAAAGGACTAGCCTGGAGGGTTGGGCTCAAGCCTGGAGAGTTGAGGTCAAGCCTGGAGGGTTGGGCTCAAGCCTGGAGGGTCAGCCCTTTCCCAAGTCATCCTCTATTGGGGAATGAGCACACATCTGCATGAGCTGTGGCCTGCTATAGAGAGGCACCAGCCCAAGTTAGACCAGGCACGGTTGCCCAAGCAAGCTGTACTTTGGGGTAGACCAAAGCCTGAGGTGCATCGTAATGCAGAGCAAAATCAGCCGTTGGATCAACTTGAGGGGTTTTGGGCAAAAGTTTCCCCATGCTGTTGTTCCAAAGAGCTTGGGTCTGCGTGTGGCTGTGGCAGGGCTGGGGTGGTAATGGAGAAAGCGAGGCGGAAAGCTCGGGAGATGGCTCTCCTCCAAGAGCAGCAGTTAGTTCCAGTGGGCGTGGGGTTTAGGTCGCTCGCTCTCGTTGCCTCTCGTGATGCTAAGCTGGTGCCTCGTGTGCATGGAGGTCACCCTGGCTGAGGGTGGCTTGGCTTTGGGCACCCTGAGAGATCCTGTGAGCACCTTGGGGAGATGCTGCCAGCAGCTGTGCGCGGGGACAGGGCTCGTTGTGCGTTGGGGGTGTTGGGTTGTGGTTCTGCAGGGCTGCACCGGGGACGACCGGGTGCTCGTGGACCAGCGCGTCGCCAACACCTTCCAATCTTCATGATCTGTTTACGTTTTCAGTTGGAATTACAAGGAGAAGGGCTGAAAATGCCTTTAAAAAATGAAAGTGAAAGATTCACACTGGCATTTCTAGGTCCCAGGAGTCACCAGGGAGAGCAAAGGCCGGCAAACCCAGGTTTCGGAGGCCTTTTGTACCACAGCAGCTTTTCCTAAAGATGTGGGCATGGTTGTATACAAAAAACCCACCCCACCCAAACCAAATACAGACCAAGAAAGGTTCAGCCTCAGGCCCTTGAGTGGGAATTTCACGGTCTTGGGTACTTTTGATGGCGATGAAGGTATCGGCGCAGCAGCTGGGAGCTTCCTCTCGCTTTCCAGGAGGTGCTCCTTTGATTCGGGGGTTACGGTTCAGCCACCTGGGGAGGGGAAAGATTTGGGAATTGGATTTAGTCCCCGGATATTTTTTTTTTTTTTCTTTCCAAGTGGATGAGAGTCAAAGGAAAGGGTGATTTAGAGCAGTGGGGCTTCCTTCAGCCCCGTCTGCCACGGCACAGGAGCTGCAGCCCCCCAGAAGTGCTGTACTTAACCTGGCACAAAGTCGCACCTCCAAACCTGAAGGCATTTTCTTATTAAAAACGGGGCACGGCTGGCCGGTGAGGGCTCTCACTTGAACAGAATCCCCATCCTAGCAGAGAATAAATTAAAAAGCCAACTGGCCGCGGCTGCCTGAGGAGCGCCGGGACCAGAGATAGGGCCAGAAGTCAGATAACAAAGTGTCCAAAATTGCGGCGCCTTGGTGCAAGGCGTGAAATTAAAACCTTTTTCTGCCTCCTCCTGCATGCTGCAACAAAACAGCTCCTGCCACAGTCTGCCGGCAGCGGGAGCGAAGGGGAGAATAATTAAATACATGGAGATTTTTGCGTCTGAGGGAAGGTCTTCCGAGGGGGAGGATGATGCTTCTCCGCCGCCGACCGCCGTGCTTGGGTCCTGCAGCCGGGCTAAAGCTGGGAGGGTCCATGGGCTGCCCTGCTAAGCTGCATTTTGACTGCCTCTGCTACCCGGAGATGGAAGGAATCTTTTTTTTTTTCTTTTTCTGTTGTTATTATTGCCTTTTCCTTGGAGTTTTCTCCCTTCGCCTTCCCTTTCGGGTTTGGCAGCAGCCCTGGGATGGGCCGGTGTCGTGTGGGCTCTTCTCTCCCCAAACCTCACAGGCTTTTCCAGACCTCGGGAAGGACGTTTCTCTGGAGTTACTACCCAGGAGTGATGAAGAGGGCAGTGCTTTTTAATCAAAGTTACATTAGGTGAAGCTTATATTATTCACTCTGCTTTATTGCAGCTATTTTTACACGGGGGTTAGAAGTTAATACTATCCAGCGAGCCTGGTTTTGCTGAATTCTGGCAAGCACCGAAATCCATCAGCACATCCAGACAGGGTAGGAAAGAGCCCAAGCAAAAAATAAACGCGCTAGCTGAACTGAAAAAGCAGTCAAAAACTCTACCCTAAAAAAAAAAAAAAATATATATATATATAAAAGAACAAAAACCAGACCCTGGCTAATAGAGGATCTGGTCTGGAAGGGCAAAAACCAGCCAGGACCATCAGCTGTAATCAGCAGAAGGGCGAGCTTTTGCAATCAGCGCAGAAAGGGGAGCGGGAGCCGTAGCAGGAGGGCTCGGGGGGCTGCCGCACCGCAGGCTTGGCTTGTCCATGCCCTGGCAAATGAGCCTGGCCCTCTCCCGGCCCCCCCAGCCCTCCTCTGTAGCCCTGGTCCATGTGACGAGACTTAGCCTGATTCTACCGGAGGGGCATTGGTGCTCGGGAAATGGCCGTCGGCTGCGGCCGGTGTCTCAAACCCAAGAGTTTTAGCAAATAAGGATTTGCAGGGTTGTGGCTTTTCTTGGTTTGGTATTCCCCCCCCAGGTAATGCCAAAGGTTTAAGCTGTCGGAACTGGCAGAGCTGGGATCTCCTCTGCTGGTGGAAAAAAAGATGTGATGAACTGAGAGGGGGGAGGAGGGAGTTGTCCCCATGTTTCTAGAAAAGGGCCAAAATGCAGCTTTTTTCCCTCCTCCTTTCTGTTTTCCATCTTTTCCCTGTTCTTTAACATGAAGATCCCTGGCTGGAACATGCTTTCCATGCCCTTTACTGGTGTGTGTGATCCCTACTGGAGATGCTACGGCGAAGCTCTGGGACCCGATTGCCTCTCTTCTTGTGATATCCCTGTGTTGGGAGGTGTTGAGAGATTGGGACCCCTTAAAAAAAACCAAACCAAACCCAACCCAATCCTGGGTGCTTTTAAATAAAACACCAGGTATTTGGTTTTTAAAACCACTTAAGGTATTTTTAAAAACAACCACTTGACACGATTGGTGTCACCAGTCAATTGCGTTGACCCCCTCTTCCGATGGGACTTTACCACACGCTCGGTTGGTTCTTGGGGCTGTGTTGCCAAGGTTGGCTCCTTTGGCAATGCTCTTGGGAGGCTTTTGGTTTAAAACTACTTGGTTTTTCTCCTCTTCTTTAATTTCGAAGCAAAGCCTCCTGCTTCCACTCTCCGAACCGGTTGCAGGTTGGGACGGTTATTCTGGTTTCTTGCATGGAGGGTGCAAGGAGGAGAGGGGAAAAGGTGCCTGGGGGGATAGCGCATCAGCACCCTGCTGGGGGTGGTGGGGAGCACACCATGCCCTGCCCCACACCGTGCCCTGCCCCAGTGTGCCCACCACTCCGTGGTGGGGGGCAGCAGCGTGGTGGGAGCCCAAACCGGCTTGCCAAGGGGGGAGCAGCTCTGCTCTGGCCTTGGCTGGGAGGAGGCGTGTAGGAGAGCAGGGTGCTGACCACCTCAGTGGCTTTGCAAGTGCTTACGGGGGCCTTCTGCTAGCCGCGGTGGGGGGGGAAGTTTGGAAAGCTGAACGATGCCCAATGCATCCCAGGACTGCAGAGGGCAGGACCGCTGGAGCTGGAGGAGCTTGCGAGGGAGACGGGGCGGCTTTAGGAGAGGGCTCCCAAGGCTAGGTGCAAGTAAGCCGTGAGAGTAGGAGCCTTCCAGGGTACCCTCTGGAGCTCTCGTTAAAAAGCATTGGCAATGTAGGATGATGTTTAATGTGGCGTTACTGGGCTGGGGTATTATAATTGCTTGCTTGTATTAAAGTTTCCCCGCAAAGCTTTTCTGCAAGCGGAGGGTCCCTGACAAAGGTGGGAAACCCCTGCTGGTGCAAAGCGTGTGATGAGCAGGGGTGAGGGGAGGCAGCGGGTCCAGGAGCACATAAAGAGCATCCCTTTCATAGAATCATGAATCATAGAATGTTTTGGGTGGGAAGGGACCCCTAGAGGTCACCCAGCCCAACCCCCCTGCAGGAGCAGGGACACCTTGAACCACATCAGGTTGCTCACAGCCCCGGCCAACCTGGCCTGGAATGGTCCCAGGGACGGGGCCTCCACCCCCTCTCTGGGCAACCCGTTCCAGTGTTTTACCACCCTCATTGTAAAGAATTTCTTCTTTATATCCAGTCTAAACCTACCCTGTTTTAGTTTAAAACCATTACCCCTTGTCCTGACGCAGCTGGCCCTACTAAAAAGATTTTTCCCATCTTTCCTATGGGCCCCCTTTAGGTATTGAAAGGCTGTAATCAGGTCTCCCCGCAGCCTCCTCTTCTCCAGGCTGAACACCCCCAACTCTCCCAGCCTGGCCCCACAGCAGAGGGGCTCCAGCCCTCGGAGCATTTTAGTAGCCCTCCTCTGGCCCCGCTCCAACAGGTCCATGTCCTCCTTGTGCTGAGGGCTCCAGAGCTGGACGCAGGGCTCCAGGGGGGGTCTCCCCAGAGCAGAGCAGAGGGGCAGAATCATCTCCCTCAACCTGCTGGCCACGCTTCTCCTGATGCAGCCCAGAGTACGGTTGGCCTTCTGGGCTGCCAGCGCACATTGCTGGCTCGTGTCCTTTGGAGGGTCCTGGGCCAGTGGTCCATTGGGAAAGGAGAAGGGAAAAAGGAGGGGAGCCTCACACAACTGCTGCCTTCTGCTCCTACACCGAGTTACTTGCAAGGGATCGGCGAGCTCGTGGCCACGTGGCTCAGCCCTTCCTCTGCTGCAGGTGGATCTACCCAGCAGGGTCTTTTATGGAGGAGATGTATGGATGCATCTCAGGGCGAGTGCTCCAGGTGGGACTTTATACCTCTAGCTTCAGTCTGGAAATGAGTAGTATGAAAGAAAAATTGGTGTTTTGGCTTGACCATGCTTGCCCTTCCACGTGGCGGTGGGGGCAGTTCGCCATGGCCTGCCGGGGAGAGGCTGGGGGCGAAGTATCTGGGGGGGCTCTGAAAACCCATGTGGGAGCCTCAGCTCTTCCTGGTGTTTCTGGATGTTTTGCTTTGCTGTTGGGGATGAGAGGTTTAAGGAACAAGAGAGAAAAGGAAAAAGGGTTTCTTTCTAATGTGAGGGCGCATCTAAGCCGTGTCCAACGTGATTGCTTTTGTGGGTCCACTTGATAAGCTGAGGTTTTGAAAGCCGTCATCAGAAATAGGGCGCTTGTGGTGCGACTCAACCTACGAGGCGAGCGGCCCTGCCCCCGTCCCGTGCTGATGTCCCTGCCGTACCCTCCGCACCCGCTGCCTCGTCGCAACCTCAGACTTTGCCCAGGCTTGAAAGATCTCCCTGCCTCTTGGTTGGGTTGTTCCGTGGGGATTTAGAGGCAAAAATAGCTGATCTCAGTGCTTCAGTAGTCCAAAGCTTCAGGAGCGCAGAGCTGCTCATCGCGCCGGGAGTGGGTATTTAAAGCCGTGGTGTGCAGTTCCTCCGGGATATCGACTCGGCGCTGGTGCCTGCTCACTTTGGGGCCACATCTTCACGAGCAGCTCCTCCAGCCTTCATTTAAAATGGGGAGGGCGGGTGCCAGGGCGTGCATCGGTGTGCTGTGCTTTGGTGGCAGGGTTTGTAACACCTCAGCCTTGTAGAGAAGGGGTGGTAATGTTATTCCCGAAGCACATCCGACGCGGGGATGGTTTGGCTGATCCCCACCTTCAGGCTGTATGAGCAGAGGTAGGAGTTGGGTCTGCGCCGGCTGATGGCGTTCCTGGTGTGACAGCATTGTGCTGAGGGGGGTACCCTGCCCTTCTGCCCTGGGCGCTGCTTTTTGCCAAAAGGAGTCACCTGAAGGTCTTCAAGATCACGCCTGGAGGTGGAGGTTGACTGGTGCCCATGCCAACGTGCCTCATTCAGAGTTTCAAGTCAACTGAAAGAGAGCTTGGGCACATTTGGGGTGTGGAGCACGCACCTTAGCTTTGAAGCTTTTTGCTTTTGCTTCCCTGGGGCTTGTTTACGGTGAAGGGGATGGAGAGAGAAACTTAGGCGGGCTTAGAAACTCAAGCTCACCTAAGACTGACGGGCAGTAGGTCCCTGCCAGACATTGGCGATAAGCTTCTGATGGTGATGACAAGGAGGTGAGTGAAGGTGAGAAACGGTGAAAAGAAGAGAGGGGAAACCCTGATTTATTTGTAATTGTTGTGAGTTTTGTTTAAGTTTGTAACCTGTAAGCCGGTGATGCTAAAGAAACACAAAGTTGGGCAAAAAATCCATTTTCTCAGCTGTGAATGAGGGCAAAGCTGAGGGAGAAGAACTGAAGTGACCCACGTGAAAAGAATGGATTTAACCCCATTCCTCAGGCAAGGTTTGAGGGGATTAAGCTGGATTTGTGCCTGTTTCCCACCGTGCAGATGCTGCCCTGAGCTGAAGGGGTTTGGCCTAGAGTGGATGGAGGGAATTCCAAAACATTGCTCCTTTAATTCACCCAGATGTGCCAGTCAATGCAGCCGGTGAGCTGAGTCCTCTGGGAAAATCCTTTTCATTAGGAATTGGGCTAGACGGGGAAACGTCGCGCGGTGAACACGCTCACCCCAGCCGAGGCACCGAGATCCCAGCCTGGATTAAAGAAAAGCAAAACCGAAACAAAAACAACCCAGGAATTGAATGATTCAAAGAGCTTTATCGCTGCAAACGAGCCCCCTCCGTATTTTAATCACAGCTTGGAAGGGGCACGTTGCTGACCAGGAGAGAAGAAGAAATACGCAGCTGCAGCCGGTGGCTTGCATCCTGTCCCCTCACTGCCTCGCTCCGTGCAGGGCAGGGCACGGGATGCTCCTGGAGGAGCAGAGCTTTGTCTCTGCAAGGAAATTAGTTGGAGAACCATGAACCAAGGTGACGGTACCTTGGGGGGGAAAAAAAATAAAAATATCACTTTTCAGAGCTGCCTTTTCCCCTTTGCTTGCACAGAAACCCTCAACCTGGCGGAGGGCAGCGCTGGGAGCAGAGGTTCCTCAGGGTAGAATCTAAAACGTTTAATCTGATGGCAAAAAGTGACAGACTCAGTAAAGTTACCTGGGGGTGTGAGGCTTTATAGCTTGTCCCACCTGTAGCCAGAGGCAAGGATGGCTTGTCTCCCTCTCTGTCCTCAAGAAGCTGATGACTTCGTTGACCCTTTCCATGCTCACGTTGCCTTTCTGCTTCGCAGATAACTGCCAGGCGGGTCTGCGTGGTTTGTGTTGTCTCGGTAAATTCAGAGCATCCGTCTTCAGTCTGCCTTTGGCTTTGAAGGATGCTCTTTTATTGTTCCAGAGCTGACCAGCCATCAGTGTCTGGTCCAACACAAGGTGCTTCTCCCTTTTACGAACCTTGCTGTGTTCCCGCTTGCCTCTTTTCCTCTCCTTTTGAGGCACATTGGCTCCCCATGCTCCATGCTCAAGCATCTTCTTTTGAGACCTGGAGCTTATTCACCATGTACCTTGGGAGCTCTTGCATAATTTTTTCCAGCCAGTGCTGCCGACTGAGGTCTTTGCCTCTGATCTTCCCAGGTGGGAAGAACCTTATTGTCATAAGAAGGTGTGGAAAAACCCAACTGTGCCGTGCAGAGCAAGATGAGCATCTTCTGCTGATAGCAGAGGGCAGAGCGGCCTCAGGCGTAACAAGGAGGCAAAGCTGCTCTGCCCATGGGTGCAGGTCAAAGCAGGTAAAGCTGGGGCGTTGCATGTTGAGAATCCATTCTTTCACGGCGCGTGTGCTGGCAGAGATGAGTTTGGAGCGTGTGGCGCGTACGTTATTCCTTCTGCTGGGATGCCATGTGCACCGGGAGACTCCATGCTTTTCCTCCCTTTTCTTCCTCCTTTGGGTCGCTAGATCTCCTGTCTTTATTATATGTCTTAATTAGCTCGGTCTAGCTCTTGGAATCCTGTGTGCAGTTCTGGTCTCTGCTGTACAAAATAGATGTGGACAGGCTGGAGGGGATCCAGGAGCAGGGCCACCAAGGTGATCCAAAGCCTGGGAAGCCTCTCTTGGACGTATGGGGATGGGCTGAGAGAGCTGGGTTTGTCAGCCTGGAGCAAAGGAGGCTCAGAGGGGATCTCATCACCACGTACCAGTACCTAAGGGGTGGCTACAAGGGAGATGGAGACTCCCTTTTCCCAAGGAGTCCCACAGAGAGGACGAGGGGGAATGGACACAAGTTGCTCTTGTGGAGATTCCCACTGGACATGAGAAGGAAATTTTTCCCAATGAGAACAGTCACCCATTGGAATAATCTCCCCAGGGGAGGGGTTGACTCTGCCACCTTGGACACTTCCAAGCCTCAGCTGGACAGGGTGCTGGGCCATCTTGTGTAGGCTGTGCCCTTGCCTAGAAAGGTTGGACCAGATGATCCTTGAGGTCCCTTCCAACCTGGGATTCTGTGATTGATTTTGCTTGGTTTTCCTGCTCTAGAAGTTCAAGGGCAAGTCAGTAAATCTTCATGTATTGTATTTAAAAAAAGAAAAAAAAAAAAGAGAGATTCCCTGCACATTCCTTTGTCCGGGGTTTGTAACTGCTCTTGCTGCCTGTGAGCACTGCGGAGGTTGTGGGAGACGGCAGGTTGGGGTGCTAGCTCTCATGGGAGAGCGGTATCCACGTTGTTGGGGTCCCTCCTAGGGGAACCATGTCACGACATGGCTCAACAGAAACTGTTTGTGCTGGAGTTTGTTGGTTTAGCACGAGCGTTTCAGCAAGGGCGAAGCCCGATGAGGAGCCCTGAGCTGAACTGTTATCGATCCTTCCTCCGGTAATAAAGCCATCCACGGGAAGACAGGGAAATTTTTTTTTTTTTTTTGAATTGGCACAGCTGTATGGATTTTGCTTTCGCTCGTGTTGAGAGCGATACCCGCTCGCAGGCTGCTGCGGAGGCTCTCCCAGGAGTTTCTTTTTGATGGATCTTTGGGACCTACAAACCCCAGACTTCAAAGGCAGATTTATTTCCCTACTTTCCCGAGGACAAATTACTTGCTCCACCTATGGTCAGAAGCGAGCCACTCAGTGCTCTGAAAGGTGCTTTTAGCTTTTCTACCAGAACAGGGGATAAACAAGCAGCAAAATAAATAAGGTGGTAAAGCGGGGAGGTTTCTGCCTGCCTGGCTTAAAAGGGTTGTACGAGAGGTGGGGGAAAGGAAGGTGCTCCTCTTTACAGGAATACATGTGCTCGACCAGAGGGTCTTTTGAAGGCTCGAGATGGTGGTTGAGAGCGCGTGGGATGGGAGAGGAGATAGGGACAAGTCCTGGCGATGAGCTGATATGAAAGCAAGTCCCGGTTTCTCCTTGACCAGCTGGGTTGGCCACCAGGTCCTCCTTCCAGGGGGCTTGGGATGGCTCAGGAGCCAGGGAGGAACAGACGCCGGGCTGGTACGGAGAGGAACGTGTCAATAGATAAGCATCCACAGGCTGCGTGTATATATTTGCAGTATGCTGTATAAATGAACGCAATACCTAATGATTCGTGGCTATTATTTGAAGGGCCCCACTGTTACAGATTTATTTGTCATTTCTTGTAATAACACCGATGATAATGAATTCATTTGTATTAATGCGGGTGCCGTGGACTTCCGTTGATATTCCGCATTAATTAATGTACCATTAAAAGAAAGTGCCACCCAATTAATATCAAGTAGAAGCGATACTGCCGGTGCCCTGTCATTAGGGTTTCATCTGTAACGCTTTGTATTAACGCTCTGCCTTAATGGAAGTCATTTGCAATCCGGAGCGTCACCCGATGGGCTGCCATGGGGGTGCCAGGTTGCACCCCTTGCGGCAAGGGTTACCCAGACGAACCGACGGGGACCGGCTGCCGTTAAAAGTAATCCTTGATACCGCACCGCTCCCATCCTCCCTGCTGCTGGAGGTTGGTGAGCTGCTTCCAGACATCCATCCTTCCCAGCTGAAAGGCTGGTGCCTTAACTTACCCCACCTTCTTGCCCTCTCCCTGGGTTTAGAACGTAAAAGTTTGTGGCGACTGCCAATAAAAAAATATATAAAAATATAAATATATTAAAAAAAAAATAGGATCTGTCCAGTTTATGGTGCCACCCCGGAGCAGAAATCAAGACGAGGGGTTTCTTCTCTCACCCCATAATGTACGTTGGGTGGTGAATCGCACTGCTGACTTGATTTTGCTACTGAATTTTAATATTAAGAGGAGAGAGAGAGGGGAAAATCTCACCGGCTGCCAGGGGTCGGGGCTGCCTTTGCTTCCCTGGACAAAAGCTGCCTCTGCCAGCGCTTAGAGCAGAGGCGGGAGTTGGAGACCTTGACTGTGGCCACCTGGATCCACCTGGTGCATCCCCACCATCTTCTGGTGCAAGATTTACAGCCGAGGGAGCGCTGGGCCATCTGCGGTGCATGCCCTTGCAAAGGGGGGGGAATTGCTCCGAATGCCCTCTTCCAGCAGGAGAATCACACCAGCACGCCGTCGAAGCCAGGAGCTCTCCGACTGACAGGTTTTCGCATTCTCGGCATTTGCCTCTGACTTTCAAACGTCTCGTTAGACCATCTTGGGTTCCCATCTGCCATCTCCAAAATTAGGACTGACATAATAGCAGCCCAGGAGGGCAGCGGGGGCTGCCTCCCAGCCCTTGCTCCAGCCCTCCTGGCTCTTCAAAGGCTGGAGGTGGGTAATGGACAGAAATGGGAGAGAAATGCGGCTTCTCCGATGGGATTCGGCTGCAGGCGTTGAGTTAGTGAGGTTGCGGCTGCTTTGCCACCCTTTTCTTCTGTCCCTTCCCAGGGCAGTGGGGAACAGTCTGTTTTACGGGGTGATCCCCCTTCTTAGGAGAGCTGTATTTTTTGGTTCTGATAATGGACTCTGCATTTACAGACTAAAAAAAAAAAGGGGGGTGGTGGTGTTGTTCAAGTCAGTTGCCCATAATCTGCTCGATGGCGCCGGTCTGTGCCCTTTGTTGTTTACCCATCTCTCAACCTCCCTGTTTCCATTCTTTCGGATGATGAGTAAAAATGTCAAATAACGGGCAAAGACCGGCAGGTCCCCGGCAGGAATCCATTAAAAATACACTCGCCTGATAACATTCCTTGTTTACAATTGTATTTTGAGGGCTAGGTGCTAGCTGACTCTGTTGGGTTTTGAATTATTCTAGGTGTTAATCAATCTCACAGAGCACCGAGTCATATGGCTTGGAGACGGTGAGGTATGTGACTTTGACTCTGTCGCCCTTTTTCGACCAAGATTGTCATCTGGTAGAGAGAGGAGAGAGAGAATTGAGCAGGATCTGTTGTCTGGCAGTCTTCTGGGAGGTGTTAATGCTGCGACTTTCCTTTAATTCCCCGTTAGCCAAGAGCTACGCCGAGGGTTGCGTTATTTCACCTGGGGGGGGTGTAGCCGAGGTGCCTGCAGTCCGTCCCGTTGAAGGGCTCCTGGTGGCAGGTTGGTTGCTCTGCTGGGTCTGCTGCCACTCCTCGGTGTCCGTAGGGCTGCTGAAAACCATCAGGAATGGTCCAGCGAGCGCCTTGGCCATCGCCTTTAATGCTCTTTGGCAGGAGTGAGCAGACCTCGCTGGAGGGGGCTCAAAAAGCAAAGCTAGGCTGCTTTGTCCCCACCAGAGCTCTCCCCAGCCCTTTTCCGAAGACGGAATGACCAACTCCACCTGGGTTTTCCTGATCTCTCAGATTGTGCTTCCGTGCTCGCGACTTCACGGCCCCGTAGCTGTGCGTTCATAGCAGTCCATCCCGGTGGCATTTTGGTTGCTGGAAAGGTTCCCATGCAGAGTACGCAAGCCCGCAGGCATTAGCTTTTTGCTTCTCCTTGCTACTTCTCGTGGAGCTGCGAGCAGCCGCTCGTGGTCTCCTGAGATCCGGGCAGCAAATGCAAACCCAGGGCACAGCGTCATAGCTCGAGCTACCTCGAAATAGGGGCTGTGGTGGGGAATGAGCTTCAGCAGATGGAGCTGGCTGGCTGCTTAAATAACCAGTAACGGCGTGGGCGGGATGGCTTCTTGAAAGCCGGCGTGGAACTCGCTTTCTTCTCTTTGCTCTCCTCCTCCTGGTGCTGCCCCCCACCTGGCTGCTTTCTCTCCACTCGCCGGCGGGTGTTCGGGCAGGGCAGGGCTGGCTGGGGACGCGGAGGGGCCGAGCATCAAGATGAAGGCAAGGTTGGGAAGGAGGGAAGAGCAGCAGCCCCCGGGGTCTGGTGGCTTGGCTGGGGATGGAGGTCATGGAGAAGCCCCCATGCAAGCCCAAGCCTTGCACTTGCTGTGGTCTAAGGCTCCTTTTGCCCTTGAAGCTGCAAATTAAAGCAGGGCTTTTCCTCCCCTGGCTTTCTCCTGCGAATGTGACTCCATCCTGGATGAGTGCTTGAGCTGCGCGGCCGCTGGTGCTCCCTCGAGCGGAGAGCAGGGGGGTGACAGGTCCCACTTATCGTGTCACTGCCTGCAAGGGGCAGCAGCCAGAGCCAGCTGGGGCGTTCTAAAGAGGAGAAGGAATGTTGTGGGTTTCTTTCTTTTCTTGTTAGTGTTTCCTTCCTCTCCCATCTGCCCTCTCTTGCCGATCCTGGGCTTGCCCCTCGAGACCTGGGCTGCAGAAGTGACGGGTGCCACGAGGAGAGGTGGCAGAGCCGCTGCACGCCCGGCTTTCGGGGATGCCGTGCCATAAATCAGCCATCCGAGCCCCGTGCTGGCAACGGCAAAGTTATCTTCGGTGGGAAACGGGGCAGCTCTGGGCTGGAAAAAAACGAGGAGCTTGGTCCTGCAGGATACCAGAGCACCCTCCCCAGTTTGTGGCCATTTGCCCTCTGCCGTTGCCCTGCTAGCGTGGCGAATTCCCCCGAGGGCTTGCTGGTTGCAGTCTCCCTTTCTTCAGCACCGTGCGTTGGGTTGGGCTGTGTCCGCTGTGAACAAGCGCTCTCGGCTCCGAGTGTGGTTATCCAGCCGCTAATTCCCCTCCAGCTCCAATAACTCCAATATTCCAGCTGTGTTTATGGTGTTTTCAAAAGCTCCTCAATTGAATTATAGCTCTGCGGTGGCCGTTTGCCAGTGTCACCCGATAATGAGGGAGGTCACTTAATAGAGATAGCAACAAGAGGTACATATTAACGAGAGCTGATTGAAAGGTGGGGTGAATTGCAAGCAAAAAAAAAAATTAAAATAAAATAAATAAAAAAAAAAGGAAATTATCAGGTTTTAAAATCAAACTTTGAAATTGGAAATTGCTTGGCTCGGGCTAGCTGTAATGCAATTAATAAATGTAATTAAAAGTGTAATAAAGAATACAGGCATTGGAAGTCTGTGCACATCCACGCGAGCAGTTGGAGCTGGCATGCGAGCAAGGGCCCCAGTCTGGCAGTCGGGTGCTTCTGAGATGGAGCACAGGGAGGGAACCCAAAACCTGGGGCTGTTTTTTCCCCTCGGCAAAGTCTGGAATAGAGGGGCTGGCACTCGTTCCAGCTCAGCCTTCTCAGCTTTCTCCTGCAGCACTGCGTATGAGACCCGGGTGGGAATAGGGGATTTAAATCCATCCCAGGCAGCCCAGGGATGAGGGAGCCGGGATTTTGTTTGGAGCAGAAGAGCGCTGGGATTTAGTGTCGGCTGCATTACACAGCACCTCTGAGGTGCCTTGCTTTGGGCAAGAGGTGTCGGACCCCCCCTTCCCACCCTGCGATGAGACGGGATCGGCGAGACCGCCTCCGGCCCGATGGGCGGGATGGCTGAGCCGGTTTTTAGCAGAGCACAAAGCCCCTTTCGTCCGCCCCGCCGCGCGGTGGCAAGAGGCCGGGAGAGGGAAAAGAGCCGCCGGGATCAGCCGCGGGGAATTATTTAAGAGTAATAGGTTGACCTGAGATATAACAGGGGCGCGAAGCAGCGAAGCATCTCCTGATGGGAGCGGTC
The DNA here is from genome assembly GCA_017310255.1 of Butorides virescens. NCBI lineage: Eukaryota > Metazoa > Chordata > Aves > Pelecaniformes > Ardeidae > Butorides > Butorides virescens. The sequence continues at coordinate 74,662 of JADKXX010007578.1, forward strand.
AGCTCCTGCCTTGATGCAGGGGCAGGGCATGGAGCGGGGAGGGGAAGCGGGACCCGAAATAAGGTTGGCGAGACGGTTCCGACGCGGATGTGAAGATGATGGCGCGGGTGGCTTGGTTTGCTGCCTGCTGCTCCGGCCCTCGTGCCCGTGGCTGTATGCCCCCCGGTCCGTTGGCGTCGCCTCCTCTCATCCCATCGACCTTCAGACAGCTGTTGGGCCAGATTGCCTGCCGTTTTTCCACATTATTTGCATTGGTACAGCACGCGCGCATCCGCATCCTAATCATTTCTACCCGCTTCTGCTGGGGAGCTGCTGGGTGACTTTGCCCTGGGAGGTCAGATGGAGGTCCTCTACGTGGCCAGCCGCTGGAGATGGGGAGCGGGCTTGGAGGGATCATCCCCAAATAAACCTGGGCTCCTCCCAGGTGTTGCCCCGGTCCTGGAAATCTCTCCTTTGGGATTTGCGTCCCATCCTTGGTGGCTGCAGGAGAAGGATGGAGCCCGTTGCTGTCGGTGTGTAGTGGGGTGAGCTGCTGGGTTGGAGAACAACTTTTAGGCTGAGGGTTGCGGTGCCTGCACAAAGCAGGTATCAGCCTCCAAAACTGGAGCTGGGGCAGCGGAGCTGCCAGAGAAAGGGAGAGGGAGGGTCCTTTCAGCATCTCGGAGCGCTCCTCACACCCTACGTTTCGAGTGTCCCCCCAAAACTTGTACCAGCCTGTCTGTGGGTTGGAAAAGCGGATGCGTTTAAGGGAAGGGAGCATTGGAGCATGCAACTCCCAGATCTCCTCCGCTTCATCCCCCACCTCCACTTCTATCTGACTCTGGCCCCGCCGTAAAAAAAAGCCGCGTGTCCCCCCCTCAGCCCTTTGCCCGCAGGACGCCTGGTGTCAGGCCAGTTGGTCGAGGCTGATGGATCAAGGCATGTTTGAGGTGTTGGCGGCCCGTGGCCCGTGAAATGGTTTTGCTATGGTGGAAAGCTCTCAGAGGCGCCGTGCAAATCTGCTCCGTTAGCAGGGCGAGCAGCGCTCTGACAGCCGCGGGGCTTTATACGTGCTCGGAGCAGGCGCCCCGGGCCCTGGTGAAGTGGCACGGACGCTGGCTTTTCTGCAAACAGCCTTTTCGTTCGTGAGAACATTCCTTTTTCATTCATTAGAACAAGAAGGGCTTGTTCACATAGGTTTATGTATGCCTTAAAAATGGTCGCCCCCTCTAGAGTTTTCCTTGCTTTGGGAGCTTTCTTCCTCGGGAGCTCCTCACCCAACCCATCTCCCATCCTCATTGCCCTCGTGTCCTCCTGCTGCCGCTTTGGTCCCCGGTGCTTCTCCAGCGCCAACCCTCACCCCGGCAGAGCTGGCTCTGCAGCCCTCTGGCTCCGGTTGGTGGCAGAGAAGAGGAGGTTGTGCTCTGAACGTTTTTAGGGAGTCCTGCCCCGTACCCCTCGTGTTCAGCTGCGGTCATGTAACCTGGCACGTCGCGCTTCCGGAGGCTGCATCTCCTCCGGGTCGGCATCCGCCTTGTACTGCTCTGTTTCATTGGGAATTTTATTACTAATGCATTTTCTAGCAGGATTCATAATAAGATATTAAAGACTACAGGTGCATCCAGAGAGAGAGAGAGATGTAAATATTTTAGAAAGGCCCTTTTCTGATAACCTTTTCTTCAGCACTAGCTGCCCTTTTGCGGAGAATATTGTGCAAGGCTTCGGTGTCCCGGCTGTCAACGTGCCAGGGTTAACACAGGGCACCGCCTGTGTCTGGTCACTCGTGCTGGAGGGTGGCACGGGAGGTGACAGCCCAGGCCAAGGGGCTCCAGTGGGCCACGCTTGGCCCGTACCCATGAAAGCTTTGGGATGGAAACAAAACTTCTTTCAGGTCACTCAAACGCATACATTGCCTTGTCGTTCTGCTGCGTTGGTGCAAGAGAGGTGAGGTCTTGGTGTCTCCTTTGCCACCTCCTTGTGCAGCAACGTCCTTTTGTGTTTCGTGTTTTGGGTGAGAAGGGACCCCTAGAGGTCCCCCAGCCCAACCCCCCTGCAGGAGCAGGGACACCTTGAACCACATCAGGTTGCTCACAGCCCCATCCAACCTGGCCTGGAATGGTCCCAGGGATGGGGCCTCCACCCCCTCTCTGGGCAACCCCTGCCAGGGTTTCACCACCCTCATGGTAAAGAATTTCTTCCTTAGATCCAGTCTAAACCTACCCTGCTTCAGTTTAAAGCCATCCCCCCTGTCCTGTCACAGCTGGCCCTGCTAAAAAGATTTTCCCCAGTTAGTCAGGGATTTTAGGGTGGGTTGTTCCTTATTTTAATCTAAGTCTATCCTTGATATTGGCGAGATGTTGAAATGGAGACATCTCCTCTCGTACCTTGCTGCTCTTGGTTTGGTCTTCCTGGTGCTTTGGGTAGCCACGTGTAACACACGCCGTTACGTTTGGTATTTCTTTCCGGCAAAGAAGACCCCAGAGCTTCTTCCTATGAGATTTTTACAACAGTTTGAACCTTTCTTGTTCATTTATTGCAAAGCACGGGTGGCCTTGCTACCTTGGACGGCAGCGTCCCCAGCCCATGCAGCTCAGCAATGTTGCAGCTGGATTACTGGTGCCCATTAACTCCCAAAACGGCGCGGGGGGGGATCTGGGTGCCGGGCCCCCTCCTGCCAAGCTGTCAGATGAAAGATGGGGGGTGCTGGAGACAGGTCGGGAGCGGGTCCCGCTCCCCTTTGCCCTCCTCCTCCTCCTCCTCCGCGGGAGGCATCTGTCTGCACGTTTATTTTTATCTCACATCTGCTGGCATCGTAACAAAGATTTAATGATATGACAGGGTTTTGTCACCAGTTCTTTTTTCTGTGGGGAGTTAAGCTTCATCACTGGCTGCTGGAGAGAGCCGAAAGCTTTAAAAAATGACAAAATTTGGCGACTCGCGTAGAAAACTCACCTGTTCGCCACAAGCACCTGTAGGCTGTCATCTGCCCACGTTTCCTTTTTTTTTTTTCTGGATGGAAAAAGATAGAATTTGCTATTTTTGCCTGCGGGCGATTTAGGCGTAGCCACAATTAATCTTTGCAAAGGACGAACCGTCACGAGAGATGCGCGTAAGAGTCCTATAAATGGGCCAAATGCTGAAAATGCAGAGATGTGGTGGGTCCTGAGCTGGCCCGGTGCAGGGCATCGCCCGGGGATGTGCCCTCTGCCTGCTATTTACGGTGGAACACGAGCCCCAGCCGGTGCTGTTTGTCCAGAGGCTTTGCTCCCTTGTTTGTATGACGGGCCGCATCTTTTGAGAAAGAAAAGGCGACGTCAGCCTCCCCGCCGAGCAATATCTTGAGCCTGCTTGACCCAAAAATGGCAAGAGGATTTTCAAGACAGACTTCTTATGCTTTTTAAAGCAGACGGAGTGAAATTCCTCTTGAGTCCTGCCGGGGCGTGAGCATTGAAAATGAGACCTCTTTTCCCGGAGGGCTGCTGATAGGGGATGCCTGCATCCCGCAGCTGGTTGTGCCTTGCCAGAGTTGGTGGGGTTTAGTTGGGTTTTGGGTTTTTTTTGTTTGTTTGTTTTTCTTGAACTTGAGCTGGGGGAAAAAGAAGCATTAACCCAGAGGACTTCTTACAGGTCTGCATCCTTTGACCTGTGTGCTGTCGGGAATAAGGGCGAGCATTTGGGAGCCAGGTTTTCCCACTGGGCTGCGTGCTTTGGGCAGTATCGGAGAATTCCCCCTCTGCAACCATGCTATTCTGCTTCAGGCTCCTGGGAATGCTCCTCCTATTGCCTAGGAGACCTTCTGCTCCCCTCCCAAATTCCCCAGTGCCGTGCTTTGCTTGTGTGTTCGCCCCTCTGCGTGCTGGTACCCACTGCCCCCCACTGAGGTCCTGCCCTGGGGGTCCCCCACGACCCCCTCGGATGCTTTGGTGTAGATGTTCTCCAGGACCAGTGACTGTTCTCCAGGACCAGCCAGAGCTTTGTCCAGAGCTGATACCCTTTCTTGTATGGCTTTTGCTATCCTGGTCAATGATGGGACCTGGTTAGCAAAGCTGTAAAATAAGGATAAAAATACGGTAATTGCCGAGTCGGAGCTCAGGCGGTGTCTGCGGGGGCCGGAGCTGATGGCACCGAAGCTGGTGACCTCCGTGTCCCTCCAGACAGCTTCTCCTTTGGAAGGACGAGGAGATGAACTCTCCTCCAAGCCTGCTTTGGGGCTATTGTATGAAATACAATGCCGGGGAAATCAAGCTCTCCTCTTTCATAGCCAGCGGTGCAGCCCCATAATCACGGGTGACCAGAGCGGATTTGCATGTTAAAAGGAGTGGCTGGGGACACTTAAAAAGAAGAGGAACCATATTCATCAAGTCCAGCTTTATCCTTATGAATATTCTTAGTCCTGGGGACAATATACCCCAGACCTCATCCGTGCAACCCCGCACCTACTCTTTTGCTGCCTCTCCCCTCCTCCCCTATTAATGGTTAATTTGTGATGCTCTCTGTCCTGACATTGATACCCGGGGTGGCTCTGGGGGAGGAATTTGAGAAGGCCGTTGTCGGAGCACACGGAGCGTGGCGGTCACAGCGGTGCCCTGGCAGCAGCGAGGGGAGGGCTACGGGATGCTCAGGGGCTGATGATGGCTTGAGGGGGGGGGGAGGCAGGTAGCCCAAAGAGGGATGGGGAGATGCTGTTGTCTGAGAAGGCATCTTGGGAGTGCTCAGCAAGCAAACACCCACCCACGAAAGGCTTCTCCACCCCACCACGCCTGCCGAGCTGACCGAGTCCCGGGTCCTGAGCTCTGCAAATGCCTGAGCCAGGCTTAACGTGCTGGGTGCATGGCACAAAGTCAAGCGCTCGCAGGGCAGACCGGGGTTAAGCGTGCCAGAAAACGAGCGGCTGTAAGGCACAGGGTAGCAAACTTCTGGGACAAATGGGCTGGGAGGCTGTAAGGATGGGAGTGATTCGGGTGTAGCGTGGGGACAGGTTTCTCTTTTGAGGTCCCTTCTAGCTATATCTCTTCTGCTTTTACGATTGCTGATCACAAAATAAAACACTTGAAGGTGCTTTAAAATATAATCCTCAGGCCATGCCCTGCGCGGCTTTCTTTAGCAGCTTGATTTAGAGGAGGGGGAAAAAAAAGAAAGCAAATGAAAAATCTAGGCGGGAGCCGCAACCTCTCACACCTCTGCAGAAGCGCCGCCGAAGCAAGGAAAGCGGGGTTTTGCTGGAGCCTGAGGCCAGCTGAGATGTCAGAGTGTCCCTGTGGTGCCGCGTGGCTGGGTGCAAGGGGGAGGGATGGGTGCGGGTGAGGGTGCGGGGGCATGGCGTGCCTGCCCAGCGCTGCTTTTGGGACCCCGAGTGGGAGTTGCGGGATGTGCCCTGGGTTCCCCGCTCCGCCCAACCAAGCTCGCAGCAAATCCTGCTGCCTGCCTTGGAAGCAACTTTTGGCTCGCCTGAGCCTTGCCGGGAGCGATTCAGATGCCTTTGGTTCTTTTCTGGTGCCATCACCCAGTATTAAAGCGGTTCAATCAGATCTCCAAGCGTGGAGCCCTGGTTTCTCATCCTTCCTAGTGGAGGTGGTGGCCTGGGACAGCCTTGCTGAAGCCCTGCCGTGGTTCTCTGCAAGCTTTGTGGCTCCCCAAAAAACCTGAAAAGGGCTCAGTTGGTTGCTCAGCTTTGGCCAAGGGTTTGCGGGGTCCTTGGAAGCAGCGCCCCAACTTCTAAGCTCTGCGTCTCCTCAAGTCTCCTTTCCACCTTCTCAGCACTTCGCGATACTTCTCTACGAGCTGGGGCCGAATCACTTAATACGAGTTAAATTAACAATGAAACGCTGGAGCCTTGGGAAGAGGGTTGCAGGAATAATCCATATTATCCCAGCTGGCCATAACCAGCCACCGCCGTGCCTCGCTTTTGACCTTTCTTGTCTGCCTTTCAAGTTTTAGCTCTTCGTCAACCCTGAAACGGGGCTGTGAACGTGTTACCAACACGGGGACTTGGCCGAGCGGCGGGGATCGGCGCGTTACCTGCAGCCCCAGGGCCCCAGCAAAGCTTTTTGGTTTGCAGTCTGCGCTTCTGCCTTTCGAGAGACAAGAATATGCATTTAAGATTTGCATAGGAACATGCAGCTGTTCCGCCCGAAATGGATAATTGTTCTCCCTGCTGCGAAGTTAAACAATAAGAAGTGCCAAACTGCACTTGCCATTGCTGATTTTGTGCACTCAGCTGCATGTTTTATGCATGTAGATTAATTCCAGATTTATGACGATGTCACTGTTAACGCCTGCGTTAAGCGGGGCCAGGTTCCAGTTGCTGTGGAAACTATAACTTTGAATTCTACGTAAAGTTCTGCGTTGCATTTAATGCCTTTTTTCTTTTTTTTTTTTTTTTTTTGAGGCTCTCCTATTTAATGCCTCACGGTGAAAACGGGGAGGAAATCTGCATTGAAAATAAAAGTAACTTTGGGGCAGAAAACAAGTTTCAGCAGAGAGAGTCCTTTTTTCTGGAAAGTTGTGATGTCTGGGAAAATAAGGGTTTGTGATCGAGTGCCATCTTGACCACAGCTGTATAACTATTATTATAAGTGTGTAACAACTATTATCACTGCTGCAATACTGTAATAAAGAAAACAGCCGTTTAACTTAGAAACGTCCTGGAAACATAGGACTGAAGTTTTTGGGTCTCTAGATATTCCTTTTGCTGGGCGAAGGGAATTGCTGATGCGCGCTTGATGGGAAAATAGGCTGGTGCACAATTTTACCGATTTTTTTATTTATATATATATATATACACATATTTATTTTATTTTTATTTCCAGAATACCCCAGTGGGCACTCCGATTTTCATAGTGAATGCTACGGATCCGGACCAGGGGGCAGGAGGCAGCGTGCTTTACTCCTTCCAACCTCCTTCCAATTTCTTTGCCATCGACAGCGGCCGTGGCATCGTGTCGGTGATACGGGAGCTGGACTACGAAGTGACTCAGGCTTACCAGCTCCAGGTCAACGCCACGGTGAGTCGTACCCCGGCTGCGGCAGGGGAGGAGGCGTTTTCTGGAGGGACTGCCATGGGGCAAGAGCTGCTGCTTGCTTATTTTATTGCCCCCCTCTGGCATCTTCTCGGGCACATCCGGCACTTTTCCACTTAGAAAGGTGCCTGGGTAGTTTCAAATCGCCACTGGGCAGCTCCTGGAGTGCAGCTGCACCTCTCCAACAGCATCGTACGCGTGCCGGGGGCTTCTGCATAAAGGTGAGCAGCTCCCTTGGTGAAGACAGCCCTTCCAGGGCATACAGGCCATTAAATCCTCTGGTCTCCTTCCTCATGCACCATGGCTTATTAAACCCCCCCTCCCAACTCTCACTCAACAAAAGTTGGGTTTGGCCATCAAGAGTTAAAATTTTGGCAGGCAGAGGAGGAGAAACCGAGATCCTAATTACAGGTGATGCCACCGTCCCGGGAGGGGACCCCTGGGAGAGGTACATCCAGGTGGCCACTGTGGTAAATTCGTGCCCCCCCTGAATGGGAAACTTTTTTCCTGGTGTCAAACGTAGGGAGAGCTCGCTGGGGAGGGTGTGGATGAGGAGCCCTGTGCGAGCAGGCGTGCTGGGCGATGGCTCCTTTCCCATCTCGGATGCTAGGGAGGACAATGGTGAGATTCAGCTCTACCAAACATCTGACCAGCTCTGCATCCAGGAGAGGGGGGGGAAAACCCTTCCCAACCCCTCCAGGCAGCTGGCTAGAGTTCTCCGAGCATGTGATTTAATCAAGATCATTGTCTCGATGGAGAACCACAAATGTCACGAGGACACGGAGGGCTGTGAGGGGCTGCTTTGCTCTTCACGGCCACGGAGACCGGACATTTGCAGGGCCACAGGCAAACAGCTCAACCTTTCAGCCCAACCTCTGCATGTTCAAGGCTGTGGAATTTTCCTCGGGAGCTTCTTTTTGTCTGAAACATGCCTCTTTTTTTTTTTTAAATACTACAACGATGAGCAGCCCTGCCCATTTGTTCCCTTCTCAGTCGCTGCCGCCAACACGCTTTCCCAGGACGTGCTGTTGAACTACCTAGTGGGTTACAAAACACGGGACCAAACCCAAGCCCTGATGGAAACGTGCCTGCCTTCCCCCCAGGGCTGATTCTGGTTTCCTCAAGGGCACAAGGATGCTGTCTTGGTCCACCCAGCTCCATCAAGCCCTGTATTCCCAGTGCCGTTACCAGCAAAGATCAAACAGGGGCATATCTAGTACTTGCTACCTGATACGTTCTCGGCTTCTAGTGATTTCCAGCTCAGGGAGTTCAAAGACTTAAATATTTAAGTCTCTGAACGGGGCTTGATCACGGCTGTGGGAATATCTCCCCGTCTCGGTCGCAAGGTGCTGGTAATTTCGAGGAGAAATGCAATGAGAAACCACGGAGCAAAGCTCAGCCCGGGAAGGAGGATGAGGGTGGCGCCAGGGTGGCAGGAGCTGGAAGAGCAGATGCGGTCTCTTGCTGGCCCGATGGAGAGTTTGGGTGGTCTGGGGTGGGAACTGGGCTGATGGTGAATTCAAGGTGGCCACAAGGAGAGCTGTGGAGCCTTGGTCCAAGGCAGGAGCTATTTCATCCCGGGGGGGTAGGCAGCAAGGGCAGAAAGAGACTGGAAAGGGCAGCGTGAGAGACGGGAAGTGAGGAAGCTTGATATGTGCTTGCTTTTTCAGTGCCATCTGTAATACTTTAAGCAAAATTTAAGAGATGAAGGGGAAGGGGGGAAAAAAAAACCCAACATTATCTGAAGAAACAAAAGACTTCAACCTGATAACACTAACGGCAGAGCGCGAGTCAGAAATAAGCATCCATCCAGGCCATAAACGCTGAGGCCTGCAGGTTAAGAGGATAATGTACAAGCTGTGTTGTTGAATACGGTTTAAATTAACATTAATCTTCTGGCAATCAGTCCTTGCCGCTGTTCAGAGCCATTCTGCAGAAGTGTGCGGTAACCTCTAATGGTTGCCTTTCACCACGGTGCTTGATTAGGGGGTAAGGAGAGATTTATTTCCTTCCCTTTGTGTGTTATCTCTTTGCTCCTGCCCTTCTAGCGAAGGGCGATGGGCATTGGGGTTGCTTTTGAGCACCCATGGGACGAGGTTCCAGCAAGAGAACCGGTGGCAGCGGGGCACCAAGGGGACGAGCTGGTGGCAGCCTGTACTGCTGTTGCCTTGGAGAGGGTCTTGCTCTGGGAAAGTGCTTGCGGCTCCGGCCCGAGGGGTTGCGGTGGGGTCTAAGGGAGATGATGCTCCTGCTCAGAGCCTTGAAGCATTCCGGGGCCGCTGCTGCTGGTGGTCCTGAGATCGCTGCCTGCTTGGTGTGACCTGCTTCACAGAGCAGGGAGGAAGGCTCCCCACCGCCCCGCAGCTGTGGAAGCAGCTTGGCTTGCCTAGAAAGGCACCTCCTGGTTACCCCGACCCTGCCAGTCCCCGTGCAAGGCGGGAGGGGAGAGATTTGATTGGAGTCAAAACCCTTAGCTCAGTAGAAAGGAGGTTGCTATTGCGAGGACGTATCCTGCGGTTCAGGCTTCCGTTCTGAGGGTCCTGGGGGTGTTCAGCCTGGAAAAAAGGAGATGGAAGGGAGCCCTTATGGCTCCCTACAACTGCCTGAGAGGAGGGGGGAGCCGGGGGGGGTCAGGCTCTGCTCCCAGGGAAGGGGCGATGGGACGAGGGGCAACGGCCTCAAGTTGTGCCAGGGCAGGGTGAGGTTGGGCATGGGGAACAATTCCTTCCCCAAAGGGCTGTCAGGGGCTGGAAGGGGCTGCCCAGGGAAGGGGTCGAGTCCCCACCCCGGGGGGGATTTAAGAGAAGGATGGATGAGGTGCTGAGGGCCAGGGTTTGGGGGTGGGATGGCAGGGGTAGGGGAACGGTTGGGCTGGGGGAGCTTAAAGGGCTTTTCCAACCCAAACGATTCCGTGATTCTATGATTCTACCTTCTTTGTGAGAGCCGAGGCATCCTACGACACCAGGAGCAGCACTTGGTGTACCCACCCTCTGCCAAACCTCAACAGAAAAGAATAAAGCTCCGTCTGCAGCGCAGCCCGCAGGGTTATGAAGAGCAGTGGAAAAGCAAGGGAGCTGGTGGGTTTTGTCGTGTTCCAGCCGACGGAGCCCAAGCTGTGCGGAGGCGTCGGAGCTGGGGGATATGAGATGCTCCGCTGTGATGTGCTGGTCTGGAAGTCTGCTGGCAACCGCACCTGGGTCTCGCGGTGCGGAGGTGCCCTAGGCTGTATCTGCATTAGGGAGGGAATTGATATTTTGAAGTATATGAAGAGTGTTGCTTCTTTTCCACCCAAAATGCGACGAAAACTAAATCGGTGTTTGCTTTATTTTAAAGGGCTAATGCTGGAATGAAATGCGTATTGTATTTCAGCTTAGAGGGAGGTACGGCGGACAATAATTCCTGCAGGTAGCTTGAAAAAGAGGTGATTACCAGGTCTATTCAGAAGTTTTAATCCAGCTACAACAGCGAAAATCTTAATACTGTTGAATAATTCTATGTTTCTGATTGAAATCCTTTCTCTCTCCCCCTCCCAAACCCTTGTTTTCTCAAGGACCAAGATAAAAACAAGCCGCTGTCCACTCTGGCCAACCTGGCAATCACCATCACAGACGTGCAGGACATGGATCCCATCTTCATCAACCTGCCCTACAGCACGAACATCTATGAGAACTCGCCCCCGGTAAGGGCTGCTGCTTCGCTCCGGCGTGCGTGCCCGCGGTGTCGTGCCGGGGGCCGAGGGAGGATGGGGCAGGGCATGGGCCAGAAGGCGGAAGATATCCCAAAGGAGCTGGAGGAAGGAAAATCTCCTCTTTGCAGAGATCTCCATCCTTCCACCCTTCCTTCCGTCGCAGGTTTGCGTTGCTCTGCCCCAACATTTGCGGCTTGGGTGCATTTCCATGCTGAAGTGCCAAGGCAGGTCTGGGGCAGGGGAGAGAAATCATGGGATTCAAATGGCATCCAAAGAGTGGCAAACCTTTTTCTTTCTGGAACAACACGTTTCAAGCCAGCTCCAAAACATTTTGCCCTTTTTTTTGAAAAAAAAGGAGCCTAGGCAAGGAGGTTTAGGAAGCCTGAAACCCAGCTCAAACCTTTTCCTAAATATTTTTTCTTAAATTTTAGAAAGGTTTTCTGTTGTTCTCAGCACACAGCCACCCCATTTCCTCCCCACAGCACATATGCATGCCATTTCTAATAGAAAAGTTGAAGAAAAATGTAAACGTTCCTGAAATGAGGCAGTTTTGAAGATGCCGGAATCATCAGCCATTTCAGCACTTTGAGCATTTTCCCCCAGGTTTCGCCAAATTGATCCAATCATTTTAGTTCTTCTGAAACTGGGTTTGTCAGCAAACTCGCTGTTTGTGGAAAACGGCTCCCGGTCTCTAAATGCAGCAGGGCTTTTTTTTCTTTTTTTTTTTTTTTTTTTTTTTGTCCCCGGCAGCAGACGGCGGGGAGTGTGGTGGGCAGCCTTGGCTTTGGGAGCTGTCAGCTCTGCTCCCAGCAAGGGTGCCCAGCACCTTCAACCCAAGCACCAGCCCTGCTTGCTGGTGGCAGCATCCACCTTCCCAAGGCATAGAATCATAGAATAGAATGTTTTGGGTTGGAAGGGACCCCTAGAGGTCATCTAGTCCAACCCCCATAGTTTTGTCTCTAGGGTGAATATTTTTGTATGTGGATGGAAAAACCTTCTGTCCTTAAAATCGTGGTGTGGTAGGCATCCATACTCCATGTGCATCCCGGAACGTCTCTGGCATGATGGATCTGAAAGGCCTGATGGCTCAGCTCATGCAGTGGTAAGGGGAACTCCAGCTCGTTTCAGTTTATGCCTTCTTTATTCACTTTGGAGCAACCTGCTGGCTCTGACGGCACGAAGAGTGCTGGATCAATAGGGCTGAGTCCTCCTGTCACAATTCCTGCGGTCAGACAGCACATTACCTGTCTGCTGACCTGAAGATGGCCAAAAAATAGCTTCATGAATTACTTTCATGAAGTGAAAGTTTCAATGAGTTTCAGCACTGTTGAGATTAAGGACTGCTTCTGCGGTGGGCAGTAGGAGCTGCAGGGAAGAAAAAACCGCTACTGGGATCACCCTTAACTGGAGGGGGAAAAGCCTTGGATGAAATTATAGAAATGGAAATCCCGTGAGTATCAAATATTAGAGACTGCATCACTTTCATGGAGTGACCTGGTATCTAGGGAAGGGGGTCTCTCCCCAATTAATGACACATATTAAGGCTGGAGCTCAACAATCTCTTTGTGTTGGTAACACCCGTCACAGTTATTGCCGGAGCGTCCGCTGCTTGCAGTAGGCAAAGCAGCAAATAATCAGAGAGACCTGAAATAGGGAATGAGTGGAGGAGGAGTGCTCAAACTGTTAGCAGTGTTCTGATGGGTTTAGAGATTTTAATTTCTCTTGGCTCCATGCAACATCTCCAAAGGCATTGAGATATCCAAGACGGATAGGTGTCACCAGAGACAGGGTGAAGAAGACTACTGTTGACCGTGGGCAGTTCTTTGAGTGGTATTGCTCTCTGGTTTGAACCCAAAGCCCCATCCTTCACAGGAGAAATGTCTGCTCATGAAACAAGGAGATGGTTTGCTATGGCAAGCCTGGGGTTTAACATGAGCGTCTTCATCTCTCCATGGGAAGTCTTCTCATCAGCTCTGCCCCACCACCCGAGGGAACCTTCCAAAACCAGGCTTCCAAGTGAAGCCAACAGGCTGCAGCGTATTTCTGGGTGACGTGTGCCCTGCCGTCAGGCTTGGCAGGTCAAAATGCGCTCGAGACATCTCATCCCAGCCCCAAACCTACAGAGAGGAGACTTGCTGCGGCGCCACGTGCCC
>JADKXX010007579.1:0-11832 GCA_017310255.1 Butorides virescens
GGGCAGAGCTTTTGGTGCTGGAAGTCAACTTGGGGGTTCCGTGAGTAAGTGGAAGCCTTGCCAGATGTGTTTGGCCGGAGCTGGTGGGAGCGTGCCCTCCGATTTAGGGGTGCAGCTGGCTGCCTGTGGGAGCCAGAGCACAGCATCTCCTGCCCTTGTCAGGCCAAGACCTAGATAGCAAAAGTTATCTAGGTGGTCTGGCGGGATTTTGGAAGGGAAATTAGAAATTGTTGCAATGTGGTTGGCGAGAGGTCAATCTTTGCCATTGAGGGATGGCTGCGATCAGCGGTTTGGTTTGGGGTGTTTTCCCATTCCTGGTCTGTGCTCTCTGGTTAGTTATCTCCCATTCCTAGTCTCTGCTCTCTGGTTAGTTATCTCTGCTGGTATGGTGAGGAAGATGCTTCACGATCATCGCAGGTATTAAAAGATGAGAATAGCTGGTGTGTAGCATCACGTTTTGTATCTCCCCATCTTGCTCAGACACATGCTGAACGAGAATACTCCTGCCTGTTGACCGTGCTGAGCGATTGTGCTCCGAGGCTGTCTTCATCCATCGTTACCTCTCACTACAAACCCAATAGTTGCCACCAGCTACGTGGATAACCGTTATGCCTGTCCTGTGGCACTTGTTTAGCCTCTTCCCCAGAAGCACCAAGATTGAGCCTAAACACTCTGTGGATGCTTGGGGAGGGATCCTCCACTCCCAGGAGCTGGGATCTGCCAGTCTCATGGATGGATATTGGAAGAGTCTTGTGAAGGAGGAAGGATGGAAAGCAGGAGGGATGCAAAGGGGCGGGCAGGACCCTACCATGGTTCCGGGAGATGGTGTCCAGGAACGGTTGGGAGCTCAGCCCTGCTCCAGCGTGTTTCTTGGCCACTGGTGAAGTTGATGGGCTGGCAAGGGGGCTTGTGGAGAAGGAGGAGACATACAGGGCTTCAAGAAGAACAGGGGGAGACCTAGCCTCAGAAAACAGCAGCGTGAAAGCAATCATCATGGGCTTGCCAAGGACCAGGTGACCCTTAGCGTGCTCTCTATCAGCCCTCATTCACATCAGATGTCTGGATAATCTCTTTCCTATGGACATCTCGATGGCACGTGCCGCTGAGATACCCGAACGAGATTTCCCCCTCCTCCCCTCCCAAACTTTCCCGACTGCACCATCTGAGCTCATCCCTTTATCTCTCCCAACAGCCCTTCCCCTTGGCTCCTGCGGGAGGGACCTTTCCCGCAGATGGAGCGGCCCCGATTGCAATTCCTCGGCCATCGCAGGAGCCCTGCCTTCTCCCGCGGCTGCCTTCCCTTTGAAATGTGCCGCACGGCCGGCGACACTTATCATTCTGCGCCGCTCCCTCGCTTTCTGACAGGCGACGGGCGAGCTGTCAGATGGACCAAGTGCCTTCACCCACCGCCCCTGCCACGGAGGAGCTCCCGCTTCGCCGGGGAGCGGAGGGGGGGGCTCATGCTGGCCCCATGGGGACGGCAGATTAAAGCAGAATATGCTGGGGAGAGCGTGCTGGATCGCAAGCCTCTCCTTTCCTCCTCTGCTTTGCCTTGCTCTCCTTTCCACATCCCTTGTTGTGCTTTGCCAGCTGCTCCTTTCCCACTTCTCTTGTGCTTTTTAGCTATCCTTGCTCCTTTGGAAAGGACAGTTATTGTTGGTGATTTAGAGGCTCTCCGGCGGCTGCTGAGCCTCACCAGCCGAGTGCTGCTCAAAGGCCAGTGACCTGGGATTTATGGCTAATGTTCTCAGTTAATAATGTGGATTTACTTAAGGAGTCTATTGAAATGCCCCCGGAGATCAGGGAAGGGGCAGCCTGCCTGGCCCCGGGAGCTTTCTTTACAGCCAGCAGTGGCAAAGCATCCCCGTTGAGCCCGCAGGGGCACGGCTCTGAAAGCCGGGGAAGATGGCAGGTCCCCGCTTTCCACCGGTGATGCTTCTGCAGCAGCTTTGCCTTTGGCCTTCAACTGATGGATTGCAGGGCAAACGCAACGCTGCCGGCCCGCTACGCTCCCTCGTTAGATATGCAAACGCCTCTGTTGACATTTCCTTGGAGGGAGGAAAAAGAAAAAAAAGAAAAAAAAAAAAATTAAAATTGCTCCTTTTCCCACTGTTAATAAACCAATGAAAACAAGAACAGCTGAGTTGTAAATTTTTTCACACTACATTAATTATGGGCATGTGCGCGTGTTTGTATTCGCATGGGCTCACTGCAGTGCGGCGGGGGAAGTACAGCTTCTGGAGTTGACATAAGCGCGTGATGTTTTTATTTAAAGAAGGAAACAAGAATCTGGGGTCACTTTTATGTTCTTCATTGGTTTGGGGGGGCCTCTTGGCCTCGTGGACCTTTCTGCTGGGCTATAAGAAAGGGGTCTGTCCTGCAGGGTGGAGGATGAGGGGGGTGAGATGGTAGCTGCAGATGCTCCTGCCTGTGGGCAATCCCCTGTTCTCAGCATCTGTCCAACCCTCCTCCTCCTCCTTCTCCTCCTCCTCCTCCTCCTCCTCCTCAAAGGTTTCAATGGAAATCTCCACAGCTCACTTAGTGAGTTATGTGGCTGGATGCCGATGGCCAGGGCGAGCATCCCTCGTCACCTGGGGTGCCTCGTTTGAAGAACGCAGGGATAGACAAGGACCCATTGAAACTGGGAAGCCGGTGGGAGATAAAACTGGGGTTGTGACCGGTGCCGAAGGTCGTGGTGGGAGGGAATTGTTGCCTTTGGTTCTCAAGGGACTGCAGAGTGAAAGTCCCCATGGCAGAGGAGTGTTTGCTTTTGCCTGGGAGCCAGAGCTGGTGCAGCGGTGATGCTGCGTGGAGGCACGTCCTGGCTTGGCCACCTTCAGTTCCCCCTTCCTCCTCTTCCTCGAGCCCTGGCAGCTGTGCTTACCGCACTGCCCTTGCTTCAGATCCTCCTCTTCTGGGCAGGGGACGAGCAGCGTGGGGAGTGAGCCTGGGGGTGCTCTCTCCAGTCCCTACGGACGCTTGCCCTGGTACAAACCTACGGCGTGGCCAAGCTCAGCCTGCTCGGTGGTTCAGTGAGAAGACACGCCGGTCCTGCCCTCCGCATCGCCCGCTGCAGCCTGGGGTGGGTTAATGAAGTTGTGCAGCTTGCACAGGAGTGATGAGCGGTGAGCCCAAACTGCCCTGAGAAGCGGGGTCGGGACTTTTCCATGTCTCATCTTGTCCTTGGACGGGTTTTTTCCTAAGCACGTGGCCCACAGTACGAGGTGCAATGCCTTGGCGGGGTGCTCCGGGAACCCCAGCAGCGCTTGGCCATAACACACCTCTCCTCTCCGTCCCCAGGGTACCACCGTGCGGATGATAACGGCGATCGACCAGGACAAGGGCCGGCCCCGGGGCATCGGCTACACCATCGTCTCGGGTAAGTCACGGGGGGGGGGACGTGGCGGGGAGCCCCTCGGGGTCAGAGGAGCTAGCCCTGCAATAAGCCTTCGCTCGTCCCGTGCCTGGGAAATTATTTTTTGGCTCAGCTTCTCCTCGACTGTACTGCTTGCTCTTTTGATTTGTCATTGCTAATTACCGTAGCCTACAACCGAAAGCTTTTACTCCTCCGAAAAGCTTGCCTTGCCTTTGGTGCTTATCAGAGCGCGTTGCTCCGTGGCATCTCCCTTTCCTCCAGCCAGCGGACGTTATTTCTGCCAAATTTGACAGTATCTCATAGCGAAACCCTTCAGTCCTAATGACGGGCCGCAAACAGCTCCGCTTCACACAACGTCACGGAGGAGACCTGCGAAGAGCTGGGCGTAAAGCTCTCGTTGGCGACGCGGTGGTTATTGTGTAGGGAGAGAATGGGACTGATTAGGGGCTGGACCGCTCCTGGCGGTTTCCGCCGTGTCTCCTGAAAGCCTCCGTGCCGAGGGCTGGCTTCCCAACGCATTGCCGGAGCTTCGCAAGCTGGGAGGCAGGGGGCTGGACCTGTGAAGTGTAGGGCTAGAGAATGAACCTTAATTATAAAGCGGTGGAGGGTTTCTGCCTTCTGGCAGGCAGGTGGATTAATCCTGCCCTCGCAGACTGGCGCTGAGGCCCGAGGAACCCTTCCAGCTTGATGAAATTGCTGTCCCTGGGCAATGCTTGGCTCCCTAGGGACCGTAGCTTGGGGATCTGCCTCTGGGGGAAGGTCTACCAGGTTGGTTTGATGGGCTGTGAGAGTAAAAAGGACCGTTTCAGGTTATAAGAGAATTAATTTTCAAAGAAAGGTCTGCTTGAGGTGCTGAACTCTACTCACCTTGCTGTTGGTTTTGGGGAGACCTTGCAGCCCCACAAGCCCAAATCTCTTTTGTCAACCTCTTCTGATGGCAAAAGAGACAGGGGCAGGACAGGCATTTCATTTCCAGATAAAACATTAGCTGAGTGTTGGAAAGGCAGATCTGGGGGGGCTGGACCCGTTTCATTTAAGATGCCTTGAGGTCAGGGAGCCTCTCCCATACCCAGGGCAGACGTTGATGCTTGCTGGGCTGCACTCGGACGCTGCTTCGGTGGGGCTGTGCCGTGGCGAGGGGACACAGACTACTCAGGTTAACCCAGGAGTGGGGGACCAGCTTGGTGGCTCTGGGTTGTAACCCCATTTCTGGCATTGCTTTTTGGGGTGTGTGTGGAGGACCTTCATGGCAAGAAATGGCAGCAGTGCCTCCTCTCCCTGCTGGGCCACGTGCTTCAGGTGCTGGCTGGAGCTCCTTGGAGCTCCACGTATGAAAATGATCTCCCCGTTTCTCTCCCTCAAAGCCTGGCCGTTTCAAACGCTCTGTTAATCAACCTCTGGGGTCAAGGTGATTTCACCCTGACTTTCAAGTCCGCTGAGCCTGACTGCAAGTATATCCAGGTCAGCCTGCCTTTGAAGATGCGAGGATTATTTATTCCTCTAATTCCCTCTGCAATTTATTCTAATGTTCCCCCGGCATGAATTAAATGAGAGATTCCCCCAGATTGCTTGTATCGACTGGCCAAAGGGACTTTCTTTCGGCTGATACGAGCCTTTTTCTGCTGGAGACTGGACTGAAACCTCAAACTATTTTTACAGCCACCGCTGAACTACCATGAGGATGCAAAAAGCCTTCGGCTTACAGAATCCTCACCCAGCTCAAAGCCTGAAAGCTGGGAAATCACCCTTGTCCTGTTCCTACACCCTCCTTCGGGCATCTGCTGGTGGCCAGGGACCGTTTTTCTGACCCAGTATTCTGTAGGTATCTGATTTTCCCTTGTCAGCACCAGTGCGATGCAAAGAGCTCTGGGTTTCCAAGAGCCTTTATTTTGATGGCTCAAGCCTACAGAAACAGCCGTGCAGTCCATGGAGGGTTAATTTGCTGAATGCACCCATCCGCTCATGGTCAACGTCAGGCTTTCTGCTCATCGGACGGTCACGGCTGCTCTACCGAACCAAGGCAAAAAAACCTTGGAGCCTGGATTTTTACCTGGAGTGTTTGTGCATGCTCTTATTTCATAGAATCATGGAATGTTTTGGGTGGGAAGGGACCCCTAGAGGTCCCCCAGCCCAACCCCCCTGCAGGAGCAGGGACACCTTGAACCACATCAGGTTGCTCACAGCCCCGGCCAACCTGGCCTGGAATGGTCCCAGGGATGGGGCCTCCACCCCCTCTCTGGGCAACCCCTGCCAGGGTTTCACCACCCTCCTTGTAAAGAATTTCTTCCTTAGATCCAGTCTAAACCTACCCTGTTTTAGTTTAAAGCCATTACCCCTTATTTTCACGCCTGCCTTTGGTTTTCCTACGAAATAGCCACGACGTCCCTTTGGGAGCATCCCCCGCTCGGTGCCGGGGTAGCCTGGCCGTGAGGGCCGGGCGGAGCGATGGTGGAAGGGAGCCAGGCGTGCTCCGGGAGCCTGGTGGCAGCGGGTTTGCGGAGTGACAGGCAGGCAGAGCAGCGCAAACATCCTCGCCTCTGCTTGCCTACGCCAAGAGCTTAATCCCTGCCCCCGGTCCCGCCTGGCGGGGGGCAGCTCTCGTATCAGAGAATCAGGCAGAACACATCAAAGAGTGATTAAACCGCTTTGCCTCCCCCCCCCCCCCCAAACATGAGCATTGCAGAGTGGTTTTGTAACTGGCCAGGAGTCCTCCTCCCGTCAGCACCAGCACCTCGCAGAGCGGTGCTGCTGGGGAGGATCAGGCGGTGGACGGACTGAGGGACGACGGCAGGTACCCACTGTCACCTCCTCCCCGTCCTCTCCTTGCCTTCAGCTGAAGGCAAAGCTTTCCAAAATCCCTGAAGCCAGGTTTCAGGATGCTCTGCTTCCACTTTGAGTTGAGTTTGCTGCCAGAGCCAGAGTTTGCCAGCTCCGGCCGGCTGCCGCCTCACGGCCAAGGTGTGGCTGAGGGCAAATCTTAAAGAAAACGTGGTCATGGGGCAAACAACATTTTTTCTGAAGTCAGTAGGAGCACGAGTGCCTCCCCCGCTCTGCTCAAGGCAGCCTCTTACACTTTCCATGATTTGCTTCTTGCTTTTAAAAGAAGATGTTACCTTCTGGTGTCTGAGAGTCCAGACAGGGGAACCAGCCGCTAGCGGGCCTCCAAAATCCCGCTCACCCAAGGCAAGTGACTTCTTTATTTATTTTTTTTTTTTGGCAGGCAGGTAAAGCCTAATTAACTTGTCATTATCCTCAGTCACGATGCTAAAGGTCAGCGAGCAGATTTTGTGCCTGAGCTGGTAGATTTTTATGGCAGTTTTGCAGAAAAACGGCCTAACATATGGGAATGGGGAAGCAAATTAAATTAGAAACCGACCACAAGCAAAAGTGAAGATGGGCAGCGGAGGTAGTAATTAGCCCTGGCTTTTCTGCTCGCTTGCACGAGGCGAGGTGGCGGTGATACTGGTCCCATTTCCCAGCAGGGATGGGTGATGCCTCTCCCCGGTTATCCCAGTTCTGATTTTACCGGCTGGGGTTAAATATACAGCAACGGGAAAGCTGAACAGCAGCCCAGCCGTTCATCACTTCTTTGGGATTAATATCTAAAGCATTGGTATGATTTGGAGGCGGGGTGTAAAAATTAATTTGGAATTGCCAGGGTCCTACTGAGCTCCAGCCCTCGGGTAGCTGCGCCTCGGGATATACTGCAGCAGCTCTTATTTATACGGCTCTCTCCAGCACAAGGTCCTCCCGTGACAGGAAAACAATAAAACTAAAAGATTAACCATAACCGCAGAAAATAAGACTTAAGATCTAACTTTATGCCGCCAGCTTACAAAGCTGTTAAGCCTGAAACGACGGAGGAGCGCTGGTCTAGCCGTGTCTCGGCTTTGGCTACTTGTCCCGCCCAGCCAAGCCTGCCTGCTGGCACCGGGAATCATTTCCATATCTTACAAGGGAAAAACCATTCAGGTTTTTTCTCCCCATTCCTTCCAATCTGAGTATTTTAACCTCGTGAAAACGCGCGCTTTTTCTTTGCCCTGCGCTTTGCGAGGAGCGGGGTCACCACCATGCAAAAAGCCATTCGAAAAAGAAATCCAAATTGAGATTTTGGCGATCCAAGCCCCTCGTGCCGACAGGCTGGTCGGTGCTGGGGCTCCCGTCGCGTGTTCCTATGGCTTTTCCCAGGAAAAAAGAAGGGCACGGGTGGCTGGTGCCCCGCGAAAGCCCTCCCTCCCCGGCTGCTTTGACAGGTTGGAGATGTTCAGCCACTGAGGTCAGGGCTCTGTTTGAAGGACAGATAATTAATCCAGCAAAGTAATCCACGGCTCCTTTTTGGCAGATTTATGGAGATAGCCTCTGTACCGGGGACTCTGCCTCATCATCTTTCATTTCCCAGGCAAAGCGAGTGACTTGTTGTATAACACGACCTGTTCTAGATAAGGCTTTTCATTTAGGGGAACTCTCTGGTCTAACAGAGATTGATTTTTCCCGGTGGAAATCAGAGGGCCCCGGCGCTCCCGGCAGGATCAGGCCTGCAGACGGCAGTGTGTTTTCACGTTTGCTGCTGCTGCGCATCGCCTGGGGCGTGGGGAATCCTTTGGCTCTTTAAGAGAAGGATTTTTTTTTTATCGGGAATTAAACGACAATTTCGTTAATAGGCAGGAGGGGACTTTGGCCTGCAAGCTCTTGTTAGGAAAACGTATTGTATGCCCGCAGCCTCGCGCTTTGCTCGCTAGCGGGGAAACTTTGGGTTTCATTTATTTCCAGGGCAGTCGGGAGGCTTCACGTCCCCTGGCGTTGGAGGTGTGAAGGTGACCTGTGCTGCTTGGGCAGGCATCGAGGGGTTAAAGCAAGGGAGAGGGTCCCGGGGCTCTGCAAGATGCCGGAACGTCAGTCCCTGCCCGCCTGACGCGTTTCAGGTGCGGTGATGGATGGGCAATGGGAGATTGCACAAGGGCAATCCATACGTCCTTCCCGGGGCTTGGAAAGTCCTGCAGGAGAGCAGGGAGGGAGCGCGGGGCTTTCGGTCCGTGAGCTGCTCCTTGGGGCTCTTTGTAAACCCTTAGGGCTCTTTGTAAACCCTTAGGGCTTTTTTATTTATTTATTTATTTTATTTTTCCCCCAAAGTTGATTGTTTTAGGAGACCGATGCGGTTTCTGGCAAAGCGCTCTCCTCCTAAAGCTGGTGCATCCCAAGGGAAGCAGGAATTAAAAATCATTATTTGCAGAATGTAGTAGAAGCATAAGTTAGAAAAGCAAGAGGGGAAAGTGTCTGAAAAGCATCGTTCTCCATCCTCCGTATTTTTTCTGGTTTTCCTGCTAAGGAATAAAATATCGTGTATATATATATATATATATATATATAAAAAAAAAAAAAATCAGTGCAGTAGCTCTCTGAACATGTTTCACATGGTCTTAACAGATCTGGGGGTCCCGTTGCCTCCCTGTTGAAATTGTAGCATGAATTTTCAAGGTAAGGTGAAGGGGTCGAAGAGGTCTCCCAGCCCTCAGCTGCTGGCACCTCCCTTCGTATTTTGACCTGACTCCATAAAGAAAGCAGGGCAAAGCAAACCACCTCCCTGAGTCCCTTAAACCAGGCATCAGGGAGGATCCTTGGAAACAGGACCTGCTAATTCTAACATTCCCATTGCCCGTTGGCCTACACCGCGCCGACTTTTTTCCGACATTCGGATCGCTCGGCGAACTACCAGGGTGTTAAAGTCCTCATAAATTACCCCTGCTGGGAGGGCCTTCCAGCGTGATTTAAAGGCAGTCATCATCGCAGAACATTTCTGTAGGAGGACACGCTGATGGGTGGAAAAGTGCCTCACGCCGAGTTATTCATCAAAGGCTGTTTTTCCACCCTGCCAATGCAAGGGGATGAAAAAGCACAAAGAAGAGATGGTGGCTGGGGCCACAGCCCCTCTTCTTTTGGCTCGGTTGCTCCTCATCCTCCTCCCCGCTGCTCGTGGTGCTTCGCCATCACGTTGGCACCTTGCTTTGGCTCCCTGGCAATCCAGAAATCGCTGGAAGGAGATACGGATGGGATAATGCTTTGCGTGGCAGGTGGTCCCCCAGTAAATGGCCTTCAGTAATTAAAACTATATATTCCCATTTATGCGTAAATGTGAAACAAAAGCATATTTTTTTTGTTTCATTTCTGGGACTTGCTATTCAACTTCCTGGGATTTAATGTCTGTTCAAGATGTTGGCAACCGCTGGAGAAGGATGAACCTGGGCTGTCTCTGTTCGTGGTGGGGCTGGAGAAAACAACCGCTTCTCAGATGGTTTTGAACGAAGGATTTTTCTGAAAGGCGCTGAGCCTGGAGATGTGGGGTTTACATTAAAAGCTGATTCAGGCTTGTTACTGGGCATTTTAGAGTGGGCTCCTTTCATGAGGCTGCCTACGGCGGTGGGAGCGGTGGGAGAGGCGATTTGTGGGTCTCTCAATCCAGCCCAGGCGCTGTAACCGCTCGGAAAGTGGCGATTTTATGTGGATGCACCCTTCGGCTGGGGGGCGAGAGCGTCTTCTGCGACCCGTGCTCCGAGGGGGCGATGCCTGGCAGCCCAGACCAGCCCGCTCCCGCTGGGAATGCCCCGCTGCCTTCTGCGCCCCATTTATTCGGACAAATTCCTCTGCGAGCGAGTTAAAGCCTTAGGTTTACAGAAACGGGAGAAATACCCATTTACGGGAGTTTTCCCCTGCGTTGCTCTGCTGTCTTGATTCACAACCCGGCTGTTCGCTGCTCTCCCGTAGCGGGTTTTTGGGTTAGATTCAGGGAAAGAGGAAAAGCTGGGAGGACAAAAAGCCAAGCCATGCCGTGCCGGTGATTTCCCATCCCTCTGAGCCGCCGAGCATGCTTTAGGTGACGTGGGGGAGCGGTGGTTGTGGTCCAAGGCTCAGCATCCTTTGGTGTGATGAATTACACCCAGAGCAGGAACCCTTAAACTCCACGGGCTCTGTTCCCCTCTCCGGTACCCGGCCGCAGCTCCGGGGGTTTTGGGAGGGGGATTGCACCCCGGGTGATAAACCTCTCCTTTTCTTTTTCTCGTACTGTACGTTCGGTTCTAAAAAAAAAAAAAAATGGGAACCGCGCGAGCATTTAATCCGAGCTTCTTTTGTGGCTCTGCAAGACCAGAAATTCTGCCGGTTGTGCTGGAACGGGCAATTAAATCTTTTGGGGAAGATGCTAAAAATGCCTGTTTGCAGAGCGGGCGCGGGCGGAGGAGTGCCGGCAGGCAGCTTTGGGCTTGAATTAGTTGTCCCAGAGGGAAGAGCTGCATCCTCTGGGAAGAAGAAGAAGAAGAAGAAGAAGGTGAAGTCTGGAGCAGGAGGAACGGGCGCCGTTTTCTAGAGCAGCAGGCGACAGCATCTTGGTTTTGCTCCGAGTGAAGCAATAAAGCGCAGGTTATAGCAACCCCTTTGGGAAAGAACTTGTTCCCTTTGGATGGAAGCGTGGGGCGAGGAACCTGCCCTGGCCCACGTCCCCGCACGGGGGCAGCGACTCAAGGTGAAGCGCGGCAAGGTGGTCACAGCGGCTGATGGACTATTTATACCGTGATAACTGTGTCTGTTGCTGACTCTCTGAACCACATCCAACAGCATCTATTTCCGTGCCGAGGAGCCCTGACGGAGCACATTTTGATTAATAAATTATCCGGCGCAAGGTGTGTGATGGGTTCCCCTTTCACATCTCGTGAAAGTCACCTGCTCCAAGTTCAGCGGCTCGGCAAGCCCGGGGCCTTCCGAGGCTCTGGCTCCCTGCTACAAAAAGGCTTTTTGTGTAGGGGGGGAGCAGAAATTTG
Organism: Butorides virescens; assembly: GCA_017310255.1. Lineage (NCBI taxonomy): Eukaryota > Metazoa > Chordata > Aves > Pelecaniformes > Ardeidae > Butorides > Butorides virescens. The sequence continues at coordinate 11,185 of JADKXX010007579.1, forward strand.
CCTGCACGGGGGAATTGGCTTCCCCCAGCCAACAGGCAGATTCACTAAAGCCAGGCAATAGCCGCATCTCTCTCTCCTACGGGTTTCAATGATGCTCAAAGGCCAGAGGGATAGGGAGGAAGGAGGAGACATCGTTGTCTTTTTTTTTTCTTTTCTTTTCTTTTTTCTTTTTTTTTTTTCCCTGGGTTTGAGCCAATATTTTTAATGGCCTTTTTAAACTGTAAGAGCGTTGGCTGAGGGCAATTAAACATTATGGCCCTCATCTATAAAACCCCTCGTTATAGCAGTGTTTCTCCAAAATGATGCCTATGCCACCAGCCGTTCCTCAACGAGCCTGGAAAAACACTCTGAATGGGCTAGTGCCATCCATCCCGTGGCTCCCTGCCCAGCTGCCGTGGCTGCTGGAGCCGCACACGGATGGAGGGATGGGGAAGTTTTCCTTCTTTTACCCATGTCATAACCAGGAGCTTGGGCTTCTATGTCCTGAGCAAGCCCATTCCCTGCCAGGTGAGAGCAACGAGTCTGCCAGAAATGCGCTCATATTCCTGTCCCAAAGTTGGTTTTTTTTGTTTTTTTTTTTTTCCTCACTGTTCCTCTGTCTTTTTGAGTATCTAAAAGCATTATCTGCTCTGCTTTTCTTCTCTCTGC
>JADKXX010007580.1:0-14255 GCA_017310255.1 Butorides virescens
AAACGCTTTGGAGGTTTGGGTCAGAGTCCTCGGTCTCCATCTAGAAACGCTTTGGAGGTTCAGGCCAGAGCCCAGGCTAGGCAGGGACACACGTCCAGCAGCTGGTCGCTCCTGAGCCAAGTGAGCGATGGTTTCATGGCCTGCCCGGTGCGGAGCAGAAGGTCCCGTGTGCCACGGCGTGAGCACTGCTGGTGGGAGAGCACGCGAGGGGGGTGCGGAGAGGCAGCAGGGCCGCCTTTCTGAAGGTCACTTTGCTTCCATGCCCTGTCTGCGTCATGAAAGCAGTTTGCAAAGTGCAAACTTGGAGACGGCAAGGTCTGCGCCGCTCCATGTCCTCCGAGAAACAGGATTATCTGGGGCTGTCGGCTGGGTTTGAAATCCCTGCAAAGATTCTCCCATCCCCTCTGTGCTCTCCATCTCACGCCTGTGCATTGAAGTGTCGGTTCGGGACCAGCGATGAGCAAAGGCTGGTGTGCTCCGTTGGCGTGCCTGGCAGGCAGCGCTGGCCACCGGCCACGCAAGCCATCGGCCGGAGCCGTGGGGCAGCGTGACGAGGAGCTGGCTCCGCTCGTGGTGTCCGCCTGGCTCCGAGGCCACCGTGGCCACCGATCCCTGCAACCAGCGTGGCTGGGTGCAGGGGACAAACAGGTTGAAAGCCATCAGCCGGCGTGGCTGTCTGCACCGTCAGCTGCGGACTAAGCTGCGCCTAAGCCAGGCTCGGCTTTTTCCTGGGTCGGGAAGCTGATGGAGAGATAACGGGAGAGAACCAAGCGGGGAGGAGGACTTATAGAGGTGGGATGGGTAAGACAAAATTGGCTCTTTTTCCCCCACTTCTTTTTCCTTGCTCTGAGGAAAGCGAAGGCACGTGAATATGATCAGAGAGGTTTTTGCAAAGCGTCTCGGGGGAGCGTGCATTGCTCGGCAGCGCGAGTACTTCAGCGGGGATCGCTGGGCGGAGGAACAACGAAACGGTGGTTGGAGAGGCGTTGGAGAGGAAATTATGAAAGGCCGCTGAGGAAGGAGTTTGGAGACACCCCTTTCCCTTCGGAGGCTAATTTGCAAAGCCGGCAATTCTCTGCTAGCTGAAAGGCGCCCCAGAGGGCATCAGATGCGTGTCTGCCATCCGAGCCGTGCTGGGGAAGCCGAGCTGGAGAAAAGCCTCTGATGTGGAGCCTGGGAGGGTGTTTGGGTCCCTGCTTCATTCATCCACCCTTGAAAAAAATGACTGTGGTCAGATCCGAAGCACGCAACCGTTTTGAGGACGCGGCGCTCAATGCTGCCTTCCGTCCGTTGTGTCAGATTCCTGCCCTGTTGACCTCTTCCCACTAAACCCCATCGGTCTCGGCGTACAGAACAGCATTTTGTGGTGAGAAAGGTACGTTATTACACTTTATATTTGGGGGAGCGTACCAAGATCGCCCTGATGCATAAACTTTACCATGCCAACATGGCATCCCGGAGCAATGCAATCTATCTCATGGAGCGCCCTTCCAACCTGGTATCAGAAGTCTCCTAAAGCGTCGGCCATAAATTACCCAGCAAAGGTGGGAAGTCAAGATGAAAAAAGGGGAATCGTCCAAGGGAGGAGACTAGAGGTCTTCACATATGGCAGCAAAAAGTTAGATGCAAAAAAAAAAAAGCAAGGCTGCCGCTAATATTTTAAGTGGCCGCGCGTCGGTTCATTAAGCTGGCTAGCAGTCAATGGGCCATTTTGGTTGGAGAGAAGGAGGGACCAAGGACAGAAATGGGAGGCATTCGGTCTGAGAGGAAGGTATAAAGGCTCGGTAATGGGGGAGAAAGGTGTTCCAGCACTTTGGGCTCTGGGAGACAGAAGAGATGCTGGCAGCCAGCAGCTCAGGAAAGCCGGGGTGGCTCCTGGGGCTGGGAGGGATGGGGTCACTGGGCCTGGAGGCGTTGGCCATCCCATGGACGGTGCAGGGGGGGATCAGAAGGGAGTGAGGGGGATGCTGAGTGATGGGAAGCAACTTTCTGCGGCAGCAGTTCTGTCTCACAGCTCCCTTCCAGGGAAATGACGAATGTTGCGTGTGTTTCGTTCACGCTGAGATATATTGAAAAGTCAGGTTGGTTTATTTATATTTTTTTTTTCCTATTTTTGACTGGGATGAATATCATGTACCTGCAGGGTGTCCTCACTCCCGTTTGGGGCTGGATCAGGGCGTTCTGCACGCGGTGGGACGATGAGGGGAGGGGGGCGGGTGGCCGTATCCCTGTGTGCAACCTCCTCGCTCATCACTAATTCAGCAGCCTCCTCTGGTATCGCGTCAGGCCGGCCTCGGGTGTCCCAGGCTCCGCTTACCAACTGCTGCCTTTTGTCTGGCGGACAGAGAGCGTGCCCGGGACTATGGCAGGGGCATTCCCCATGCAGGACTTTCGTCGTCTTAGCATCTGCTGGCCGTGAGACTCGAGTGTTGTCTTAATCCCCTCGGGGTGTCTAATTCCAGAGGAGGAGTCAAGCTGAGGATGGGATGCTTGGTGGAGGCAGCACAGCCCTCCATGGCAGCCAGGTTGCTTGCACGTAAGGACCGGCCCAGAGGCCAAATTTGGCCCAAGTGGAGGAAAACAAGGGAGCTGCAGGGGGTCAGCACATCTGGCAGGAGCATAAAAGCAGGGCACGTGCCTATAGTCCTAATCCTGATGCTCTGCCTAGCACCAAATACACCCAGCTAAGAAAATTCCTGAGTTTGTGCGTGACTTCTCTGTTATTCGATAGATTTTTTTCTTTCATTAACCTCCCCAGTCTCTCCCTGAATACGTGTGGACTTCTGTCATCCTCAGCATCCTCTGGCAAGAGAGCCCACCATTAAACTGCTGCTTGCTATGCGACGAATTACTCGTGAGCTCGATGCGCCCGCACCTTCCCCTGATTAACCTGGACTGATGTCCCCTAACTCTTGTATTTTAAGAGAGGCCGTGCCCACCCCGGGCACACGGTGCCCCGTGAATGCAGGCGGCTGTTCCGAGGGCAGCACCTGGATTCGGTCCTCATTTCAGCATATTTTAACCAAACCCCTTTGAAATTCTTCAGCTGCCCGCAACATTCGCAACCTTTTCGGCTGTTGGAGGGAAAGCACCATTTTGAGCTGGGGCAGGTGAGGGGAGGAGAGGACCATTACAGCCATTCCATTTTAAAGCACATTGAGATAATGTGTGGGATTGGAGCTGCTGGCCTGGCAGTGGGTCTGCTCTGTAAAAAACTCTCTGCTCGTGCATGGAGACCGGCGGGGAAGAGGCTCGGGTCACCCTGCTCCCCTCCCTGCCTTACCCCCCCATGCCATTTGGCATTGGCTGTACCGGCTGCTTCTGCTCACCCTGCCTGTTATTTTTCTCAGGTAACACCAACAGCATCTTTGCCCTGGACTACATCAGCGGAGCCTTAACCCTGAATGGGCCGCTGGACCGGGAGAACCCCTTCTATAGCGCTGGATTCATCCTCACGGTGAAGGTGAGACCTCCTCCACCCGGGAGACGCACCGGCGGAGCAGGATGGGGAGGGCATCCTGCCTAGGGACAAGTGGTTTTGTTTAATGGTAGTGTTAGGGTAATGGTCGGACTTGATGATCTTGAAGGTCTTGTCCAACCTAAACAATTCTATGATTCTAAGTCCTTCGAGGTGGAGGCACAAATCCAGGATGAGTTGCTCCTGTGGGCATCCAGAGCCATGACGGGCTGTTCCCCGGCCAAGCTAAGCGGGGTGTTTAACACAGCCCGCTTGTATGGTGGCCCAAAATGTGGTTGCCCCTATATGGACTTGTAGGGTCGTTTTTGGTGTCCTGCCTGGCCTTCAACTAGATCTCCCTGTGGTTGTATCTGCTGGCAGCATGTGATGCCCTGGCATTGGAACAAGCTGCCTAGGGAAGGGGTCGAGTCCCCACCCCTGGGGGGATTTAACAGCCGGGCAGAGGCGGTGCTGAGGGCCAGGGTTTGGGGGTGGGATGGCAGGGGTAGGGGAACGGTTGGGCTGGGGGAGCTTCAAGGGCTTTTCCATCCTCAACGATTCCGTGATGCTACGATTGCAAATAGCATGAACCACCTATTCAGGCACCTGGACTGTGCCTATTTCCCACCTTTCCCCCCAGCAACCCCCTCTAAAACCCAGGAATGTTTTGTCACATCAGCAGGCAGTGGTGTAACAGGGCATCGTGCGCGTCTGCCCGGCACGGGGAAGGAGCGATGCTGAAAGTTGCCTCGTCCAGTAAAGGCACTGGAGCGTGGTCTTGCAGCCCCACCAGCCCCACCTGAGAGCAGCTCCCCGGCTCCGCTCGCAGCCCTGTAATTAAAATCAATACCAAGCTGGGCAGCTGGTTGGAAACACATTTAGAAGTATAGATTCTGCTGGGCCGGGGTGGGGGAAAATCAGCATTGGGTCATTGATTGGGAGGGCAGCAGCCGGCACATCACCTTCTCATTTTGGCAAGCGCGATGCTTTGTCGGGGGAGCAAAGGGACAAGGCATTGCCCCCCTTGGTCCCAGGCACAGGTTGTCCTGGGGGGCTTTTTGCATGGCGAAGAGATGTGCATCCATCCCTAGTGTCTCTTGGTTTGGGTTTTTAGAGTTTAAATTCAGTAGGAATTGAGAGAGGGAGGATTGTCCGTTCTTAATAGGGACAAAAATATCTGTTTAATCTTGGAAAGGTTTGTGAACCTGAAAACTTGCCCGTTTTCCTGCCTGCATGATAATGCAGTTCCAACTCTATTCTGTCGAGCCGATAGGTTTTGATTTCCTCTCCCCGCAAACTTTGCATCCTCCCGCAAGTGCCAGCTCTCCCCGGCCCGCATCCCCGGGACCCAAAATGTTCTCTGCTGCTCTCGTCCTGGAGCACGCAGTGAAAATACAGCTGGGTTGCTCCTTGTTCGGATCAGCCTGTTCTGCTGTTGTGTGCAGAAGCGGTGAATAGCAATGAGCCGTGTGGGTCGCGTTAGCGGCGCTTTTCCGTGCCCACAGCAAAGCAAGATTATCCAAAGGACAAGAGGAGGGACTCGGCGTGAAAAGGCTGTTTCATGAGTCTTGCTTCTCTGGCAATAAAATCTGCACTCTTTCCTTTTGGGAAAGCAAAATCAAAGTCCTGCTGGAGACAGAGGTGCGATACGGAGTCATGACTCAGCTCTGTATTTAGACACATGTTGCCAAACCTATTTTAAGGTCTAAATCTTGTTTTCCTCTGTTGCCCTACTTTTCTCTCCCTTTTAGTAGTACTATGGTGCTCAGCTCCCGGCTCCCAGTCCCACCTCGGGAGATGGCAGAGGAGAAAATAGGGGTCCCGTTCCCTCCGTCATACCTTCCCTTATTTTGAGGACCGCCCCTCACGTCTCACAAGGCAATTTTTTTGGTTTAAATGCTTGTGGCAGGGAAATCACCTGCTCATCCCCCAGCGTGACTCTGAGTCCTGGCAACCCGTTGCACGATAGGGGCAAGTGAGAACTTGGCCACCGCGCCCCCAAGGGGAGCGTTAACCCCCTGGGAAGGTTTGCAAGAGCGCGGTGGGTGTGAAGCATGGGTGGTGGGCGAGCTGAGCCAACATCCGTGTGTGTTAATGGGTCAGCGGTGTGGAAAGGTGCTCCAGGTTTAGCAGCGACCAGCCGAGCATCCTTCCTTGGCAAGGTGGAGGAAGCAAAAGCTGCGAGAGTCGCTAACCATGGCACGCAGGCTTTCTTCTACATGTATTTTTTGAAAAATAAAGGCTGCCCTGTTGTTTTCTCTCCTTGCAGGGGACGGAGCTGAATGATGACCGGACACCCTCCAACGCCACCGTCACCACCACCTTCAACATCCTTGTCATTGACATTAATGACAACGCGCCCGAGTTCAACAGCTCGGAGTATAGCGTGGCCATCCCGGAGCTGGCCCAGGTGGGCTTTGCCCTTCCCCTCTTCATCCAGGTGCAAGACAAAGACGAGGTGAGGTACCCCCGGCCGCGGGCGCTCCTGTAGGGCAGCACTGGTGTGGTTTTGGGGGGGTGCAGGGAAGGAGAAGTCACCGATTAACCCGTGATGAGGTGCATGGTTATGTCGCGATACCCGTTTTTTCAGCTCTTGCTGCTGCCCTTTCTCGGTCCCCCAAGTGCAGGCAGCCTCCCCCAGGCGCAGTGAGGGTTGCACGGCCACGGGGAGCCAGAAAATAGGATGGGGTGGGATGCTGATTCTCACCCACTTCCCAGGGCTTTTATCAGGCAGCCCTTTGCCAGTCTGTTTTAGAAAGGGAAGAGGTTTTGTCTCCCAGGGGACCTGCCAGGGAGGGGAAAGGATGGACCTGCGGGCTCTCTGCCCGGGAGGGACGTGTACGGCTGCTGTCAGGGGAGGAGGTAAGAGATACCCACTGGTGGGGGGCTGGAGGCAGCGTGGAGGGACTGGGATACCAGCTCATCGCTGCAAACGAGCCGGCAGCATCGTTCCATCCTCGTGTTAACGGAGCTCCGGTTGGTTACGCACCCGTCCGTGCCACCTCGGGATTGCGGCGTGTTTTCCAGCCCTGGGCTTGCAGCCTTCAATTACTCCGATTATTTGACTTGTGCAGTTTACGTCTGGCTGCTTGTGTGCGCCGGTAGCCTTCAACCCCACCACGCTGCCTGGCCTCTGCTTCAAAGAAGTGCTGACACCTCATGGTGAACTTTCCAAAAGCCCTCGGAAAGGCTCCGGCTGCAGAGGCTACAGGCTTCTGCCGTCCCTATTCCTCTTCAGGCTGAGCAGGAGATGAGGGGAGAGGGTTTGTCAAAATAAATGGCATCGTCAGGATGTTTTCCGTGATGCTTCAGGTAAACGGTGTGATGGCACCGAGGAATACAAAATGGAACATCTCCTCCCTGCCCCCCAAAATCATAGAATCGTCTAGGTTGGAAAAGACCTTTAAGATCATCACGTCCAACCGTTCCCCTAACCCTGCCATCCCACCACTAAACCCTGGCCCTCAGCACCTCGTCTGCCCGGCTTTTAAATCCCCCCAGGGATAGGGACTCCACCACCTCCCTGGGCAGCCCATTCCAGAGCCTGACAACCCTTTCGGTGAAGAAGTTCTTCCTAATGTCCAACCTAAACCTGCCCTGGCGCAACTTCAAACCATTCCCCCTCGTCCCATCGCCCATTCCCAGGGAGAGGAGACCGACCCCCACCTCGCTACAGCCTCCTCTCAGGCAGTTGTAGAGGTGGGTCAATTAAAATAGGCATCTTCTAAGCTGCCTTTGCTGGCTGAAATGATGGATTTGCTTTTCCCCAGCCCTGGGTGGGGTTCACCAAGTCTTTCAAAGCCACCCAGAAATCCTTTTTTTTTTTTTTTTTTTTTTATTTTTTTTTTTTGTGCAAAGTGATTATGCCGCAGAACTAATAACCCACTTGTGACATGGTGTCGCCATCCGAGAGTTATGAGTTCAGCCTGAAGAGGTGCAGATGAGCTATTAAGCAGATAAAGAGACTGTTTTTTCTTGAAAATGTCAATTGCTAATAAAGGAGATATGGATATGACAGATGCTTCGGATAGTTTCTGAACAGAGCCGCTGTCGTGCTCTCTGAGAGATGTCAGCAGATCCCTTCGTGAAGGGCATTGTAACACTTCTGTTTGTGCCAGGAGGATGAAGGATCTGTCATTATTTCTGGTTAAAAGCTCGTTTTACTGGAGCGACTCCCATTCAAGAATTCACTTTTCAGCCTTGCTAATTTTAAAACGGGAGAATAAAAAATAGCCTTGCCTTCCCGATGGCGCCAGCAAAAAATAGACTCCTTCTTTTGGTGTATTTCTTTAACTTCCTGAGATTTCCCCAAAAGAATTGGCTGAGATTTTTAAAACTGCTGAGAGAGGACCTCTTGCTCTAAGGGAGTCTGAAGGAGTTTTACCTTTTTTTTTACCTTTTACCTCTTTGGAGACCATCCCATTAGCGCGGATTGCTTTGACCGCAGCGTTATTTTCACTGATAAGAAGCACAGGAGAGCTGATGTCTTGGAATGTCTGGAGGGAGGAAAGTTATAAGCAATTGGGTTTTGTTTTTTTTTTTTCTGCATTATCCTGAGGTGGATCTTTCTTATTTCCCCTGGTGGATGCTAGCAACTGGATTAGCCATCGAGGTAGTACTTTGGGGGAAAAAAAATGGGGAGAGGATACCTAGGTCGTGAAAAAGATGTATATAGAATCATAGAATCATAGGATGTTTTGGGTTGGAAGGGACCTTTAGAGGTCATCTAGTCCAACCCCCCATATGAGGTAGAAGTGGGACAGCATCTGCAGCCGGGCTTGTTCTCGCTTCCCAGCCGGTGTCATTATAGAAGCCCCCCAAACCTTCAGTAAAAAAACTTACTGAAAGGGAAGATTCTTGCCTGACAGTGGTATTTTGGATGCTCAAGTACCTCATGAGAGTTGCAAGGCTTTTACAAACCATCTGGATCTGAGGTAGCTGAGATGGCCCCAGGCTCTCTCAGCTCTCTGTGGGTGCAGGGGTGGAGGGATGGGGACGGCGAGGACCGAGGTCTTCAGGCGGGGATGTGACTGAGGACGTGGCTGACAGAAGCTATTTCGCCAACACGGCCTTCATGCTGGAGATGACACGATTCATTTGTGTAAGGGGCAAAGGAAAACGAGAGAAGAATAAACACGTCTCTGGGGAGAACAGCTAAATAAATAAATGAGAGCAGATGGGTAGAGGCAAATGAAATCAAAGCTAGAGACTTCGGGAAGATCATTTTGCTCGAGTTCTGTCTCCTGCCTCCCAACCCATGTCATTAAGTCCTGGGAGAACCCCTTGGCAGGTTGGCTTCTTTCCTGAGCCGAGCCATCCAGCCTTGTTCTGGCCCCTCCAGCAAATTTTGACACTGCTCCTTCAGCCCTCACGCCTGTTAAGGTCCTACTTGGATGGAGCAGCCCATACCTGAACCTTGCCCCACGCAGGGCTCCCGTGGGATTGGGTGGCTTTGGGGACCCTGCCTGCCATCACAGCCTGGTTGTGTCTTTGTAGTGCTGGGGAAAAGGGTGTTGCGTGGGTCTGGCCCTTCAAACACACTGCGTGGGCTGCCAAGGCCGCTAAACAAGAAGGGGTTTTTTAACCAGGCCCACGCGGCCTTTTAAAATGGTGGGGTTTTGGTCTTCCTTTCTTCTGGTGTGTTTTGCACAATCTTAAATGATTGCTTTTTGAAGGAGTTAGATTAAATGATTCAGCAAAGCACTTAAAAATGTATTTACGTGGCACACAAGACCGCGCTTGAAAGCAGGCGCTTGATTTTACCTCTGTGTTTAAGTGCCTTTCTGGAGCTAGGCTGGCATTAACATCTCAGACCAGGTACCTAAGCGAGGTGCCTCCAAGGAGAAACCCGTTCCTCTGAGCCTGTCCCTTGCAAACTCCCGTCTGTTGTCCCTTAAACGTGGTCACGGTCTTGTTCCGAGAGGAGCTGGCTGGGGGTGCGAGGTGGGACGGGGAGCATCTCAAGAGGATGCGCCCGGGTTGAGCTGAGATGGCCCCAGATGTCAATTCGGGGTGCTGAGATGACCCCAGATGTGGATGCAGGGTGCAGCCAAGAGGTGTTCAACCAGGCGTGCTGCTCTTTCTTTCTGCATTCTCTACGGCTTATCGAAGAACGCCGGAGAAATCGGTACACGGGGTTTGCACAGGGTTTTGGACCCGGCCTCCTATGAACCAAGAAAAAAGCATTAACCTCTGCGCGGCCGAGTTTCTTTCTCTGCCAGATAGACAGCAAACCACTTGACTGCCTTTCCAAAGCCGTTTAAGAGCTCGTTATGAGAATCTGTGAGAGTTTCCCAGTATTTAGGCTGAGCCTAAACTCAACCGGACACCGCAGAAAACCGGTATGTATATACACCCCCAGGCTGGGCTTGGATTCCCCTCTCATTCACATTGTGATAGCTCAGCAGGGACGAATAAATCCTGTGTACGAGGCAGCAGATCGAAGCCTTGAATTCTCCACTCGGGCAGCAAGGTTCATTTCCAGGTTGAGAATAAGTTTGCGTTAATTTGGAGCGCTGGCTTAGCTCGGGGGTCCCCTGCTCCGGGGTTGGCTGAGGTGGGGGAACTCGGATGGCCTGTCTGGATATGCGCGTATTTTACAGCCCGGTGGCTTGATGCGGTGTTTTAGGGAGAAGGCAAGGGTTTGGCCGGGCAGGGAAAGGAGCAAGGCCCCCATCAGGGCACCCCCCATTTGAGCTTCCTATTGCTGCAAGGTCCGCAGAGGTCTATTAAGAGGAACGGCGGCGTACGTTCCCAGGGCACGCCGGAGAAGCCAGCTCTTCTACCGCGGCTCTCGCTTGATTTTCCTTGACGCGGTTGACTGAAGAGGAAGAAAAGGGCAGAGGCTGTATAAAGCACGAGTATGATGGTCTGACATTTTAAAATAATTTTTGAAACAATTCTCCAAAATAAGCATTTGGAGGAAGATAAATGGGGATTTTTTTTTTTTTTAAAAAAAAAAAAAAGAAAACCCAGGCCGTGGGAATACACGGTATTTGTTGCATAAAGCTACAGCGGAGACTCGCAGAGGGCTATCGTATGTGCCCATGCGTGTGCAGGTGCAATATATGAATCATCCGTAACGTATATATGCATATGACAGACACGCGCCCTATAAATATGATCTACACGGCAAGGAATTGTAAAGGGGAATTGACGGCGCTCGAGTATTCTCTCCCAAAAGTGCCAGCTGCCAGTCGGGCTGAATTAGATTTCACAGGGGTTTTTGCAATACACGGAATTCACCAGCAAATTACCCTTAAAGAGGGAAAATCAATCATTTGGAGCAGAGATAAGCTGAAGGCGAGGCAGCCTCGGATTGATCCGGTCTGTGCAGGCGTGTGTGGAATTCAGCAGATAACCTGGGGAGAGCGGGGAAGGAGAAAACTCCGCCGGGAGCGGGCGAGGACTGCCGCTTCGGACGGACAGAAGGACGGGAGAAAAGGGGAGGAAGCGCGGGAAAGGCCGGGGAAGCGTTTTGCTCCAGGCATCCCGCATCTCCCGCCACCCCAGGGAGGTCCTTAGGGATGCAGGGGACAAGCACCCCCGTGAGCCCTCCCATGGGTCATGGTGGCGGCTGCCGTGCTTGGGTGCTGGGTGGGCGATGGGTGCTGGGTGAGTGATGGGTGCTGGGGGCCTGAGCTGGCTGGCTGGGCAGCGGGAGGGAGGCAGGCAGCTCCGGAGGGGCTGTTCAGAGCCCTCGAGTTAAATACCTTCAAGTGGGTGGAGAGAATAACCCTCTTTATGCCTTGTGTTCTCAAAGGAAGGATTAAGCGGTATTTGTCTCTGAGGAGAGCTAGAACCAGGCGTAAGGTACCCAAGCCATACAAAGAAGCACTAATTGCTTTTTTTTAAAAAAAAAAAAAAACAAAAAAACAAACCCACCTCTTGGGTTTTTTTCCCCCTTTCCTCCTCCACCACTCCTGAACTCCCAGCACTTTCTTTTCTTTGCAGACTTGCCAGAACGAGGGACATTAAACGCTCCTCGGCTTTTTGTAGGTAATAGCCCGTGCCTAGAAAGTGGCTGGGAGGAAAGCTGGAGTTCCGCTGGATTTTGTGCTTTGGAAAAGCAGGGGTCTCCGTTTTGGAAAAGCAAGCTGCAGCTGAGCTAGGGCAGGGGGAATCGAAGGGAGCCCTGTCCCAAGTCAGCGGGCGGAGAAGAAAACTGAGGAGCCCAGGTTGCTTTTCCCAAATCTTGGCTTACTTTGGCCTGAAAATGATTGCAGGCCACCAACCCACCCAGGTGGCACCTCAGTGCTTTCAGAGAGCCGTGGGGTTGAGGATGGGTTGTTGGCTTGGCCAGGGTTTTGCGTTATCGTTTCTTTTACCTTGAGTTTTTGTGTAGCCGTTGGTAAGTGACGCTAAATACTTGCTTTGACTGGTGGAAGGCTGAATAATTTCGGAAGGATTTCCACGGGCGCTCCAAGGAGGAAGGGGCTGGGCGGGAGCAGGAGTGATGGATGAAGCCGGTGGGCGATGCTGGGTGAAAAAGCAAGGATAAAGCTCGTGATCCCTCCTCAGTCAAAGCTGGAACAGCTGATACGGCTGCTCCTGGCCTCCTGATGTGAGAAGGGGTCCCCTGGTTCGTGGTAAACCATGCCCCGTGACCGCGACTTGCAGGTTGGGAGACTTTTGGCCATGGTTTAGAGCCGGTGCCTGAGCACGGTGCCGGGGACCTCTGGAGGGACACACGTGCCCACCTCCCGGCGCCCCACAGCCGAGGACTTCTGCCCTCGCTGGCCGTGCCGTGCTACCTGCGCCCGGGGACGCTCTCCCTGCTGCTCCAGCCCCCTTGGACATTGAGATGGGGATGGTGCATGCGGGGCTGGCAATCTGGTCAGTCACACATCGCTCAAATCGGAAGCGCTGGGGGTAGACCAGTCAGCGGCTGCTTTTTTGGAAGTCAGGTATCGGCATGAGGTTGATGCTGGCATTGTGGCAGCAGGGACACGGCGCGGCTCCCATTACGCGCTCCGAGGAATACGCACGCGAAGAACAAAGTAATAATTACGCCCAACTGCAGCTATGATTGTCTTTGAGCTGAATTGACATGAAATTTCCATCAGCCGCCGTGCCGGCTACGGCGGGGAGGAGGTTTGATTGCCGGGAAGGAGGCAGCGGGCAGCAGCCTCGGGCCACGGCGAGCGCTGGCCCCGTGTGCTGGCACGGGATGAGGCGAGCTGGAAAACACGCGGCCGTGTCCCGGCTTCACACGATAAAAAACTCCCCTCCGAAGCCGGCTTCTTTATGGCTCAATTTGTTTCGGGTGGAGAGCGCACGCGGACGGGTTTATTATCGTAGGGTTGCTAAGCTTTGGCAGGCTGCTCGTTAATGTGTGCCTCTAAAATAAGGCAAAGGGGCCAGTTTGTTTTCAGCGATGGGAGAAACCTCGAGCGATAGAGGAGCTGGTGGGTAGGGGGTCGGAAGGTGGGGGGGGGGGGGGGACGAGCGGGTAAAACGAGCCGTGCGCTGCTGGCACAGCCCGTGCTCATCCTTGGCGCCGCAAAGAGATGATGCTCGGCCGTGAGCCCCCCACCCCCCACTGCACACCAGGACCTTTGCGAGCCCGGGGAGACGGCGCTTGTTTTTCTTCTTCCCGAACACGTCTCGGATCCGTTGTTTGCTCTGGGTGGGCAGGAGCAGGTAGGAAGGGGTGAAGAAAATGTAAGCGGCTCCCCGTGGCTTCCTCCGGAGCAGGGGGTACCAGCTGTGAGCCGGGCTGAGCCGGCCCCTTCTGCTGGGCAGCTGATAACAATTTGAATATTCAGATTTGCTTTCAGCCATCCGCAGGGGGCTCGCAAGCTCCGGGAACTAGGAGCAAGGAAAGCAGCATGGGGGCAGAAACAAAAAAATAAATAGCCGAATAAATATATAAATGGCAACTGGCAGCAGCCCTCCCGAGAGGCAGATGTATTCCCCTTCCCCAGACCTCGCGTGGGGAGACGGAGGCACTCGAGGGGCTGCTAATTAGGGATGGTGGGTATCTGAAGGCTGATCTCCTTCCCCAGTTGGAGGGGAATTAATCCACCTGGCTCTCTTCCCGCAAATACTTGGGTTTCTTTTGATGTTTCAACTTTTATCTCACGTCTCCAACGAACCCACTCCTCTCCGGCTTCCAAGAAAATCCCTCGCATCTCGCCACCACGAAAGGTGCTTTCGTGTACCGCGGGGAGGGCGCCGGGCCCCAGGAGAGACACCCAGGGCTCGGCCGCAGAGCGGGGCAGGAATTCCTCAATGAAATGTCTTTTTGTTGCCGGTGGAAAACGGTCATTTGTTATAGATGGGCATCGCAAGGAAGGGGTACGGAATAACGGCTTGGGGAGCGATGCTTCCTCCGGCCGTTCTCCGTACCCTCTGCTCCCTCCCTCCCAGGCTGCGTACCGCTGGCAGGGAGCATCCCTCCCTCCTGCCGGGGTTGGCACCTCCCAGTTTGCCAGCAAAACAGCTTTTGGAAGGAGCTAAGTCAGCCCTGCGATGGGTCCCTTCTGTTCCCTCCATCCCCCGTCCACCAGCTGAGCATTGCTGGGCTCCTGGGGCAGTGGGTGCCCCTGTGGGCTTACTGGTGTGGCTCGGTGGGTGCCCCTGGGGGCTTGCTGGTGTGGCTCGGTGGGTGCCCCCGGGGGCTTGCTGGTGTGGCTCAGTGGGTGCCCCTGGGGCTTGCTGGTGTGGCTCGGTGGGTGCCCCTGGGGCTTGCTGGTGTGGCTCGGTGGGTGCCCCTGGGGGCTTGCTGGTGTGGCTCGGTGGGTGCCCCCGGGGCTTGCTGGTGTGGCTCGGTGGGTGCCCCTGGGGGCTTGCTGGT
>JADKXX010007581.1:0-51564 GCA_017310255.1 Butorides virescens
GGGGCTTGCTGGTGTGGCTCGGTGGGTGCCCCTGGGGGCTTGCTGGTGTGGCTCGGTGGGTGCCCCCGGGGCTTGCTGGTGTGGCTTGGTGGGTGCCCTCAGGGCTTGCTGGTGTGGCTCAGTAGGTGCCCCCGGGGCTTGCTGGTGTGGCTCGGTGGGTGCCCTCAGGGCTTGCTGGTGTGGCTCAGTAGGTGCCCCTGGGGGCTTGCTGGTGTGGCTCAGTGGGTGCCCTCAGGGCTTGCTGGTGTGGCTCGGTGGGTGCCCCTGGGGCTTGCTCATGTGGCTCGGTGGGTGCCCCCGGGGCTTGTTGGTGTGGCTTGGTGGGTGCCCCTGGGGCTTGTTGGTGTGGCTCGGTGGGTGCCCTCAGGGCGTGCTCATGTGGCTCGGTGGGTGCCCTCAGGGCTTGCTCCCATCGCGTGGCTCTGCCGGAGATGCTCATTTTGGCCCCTGCTCCACCAGCTGCCGGGGGGTGGGAGGAGGAGGAGGGCGGGCAGGGATGCTGCTCGTGTCACCGGCTCTCGGCAGTCACGCTTAGCCAGCTTTTGCTATTAGTGCCCCTTCGTGCATTTAATTGGTCCCTTTTTCTGATAGGAGGGAGGTCATTCGGAGAAAATTGGAAATTCGGCTCTGGCAGCTTCTGAACTTGCTTTTCATGTGCTCTGCTGGGCCGTGCTTTGGGAAGGGGTGCCGTGCCCGGAGCGAGGGTCCTGCAATGCTGCTGTCAGTACGTCGGTGGTCCTGCTGCTTTGCCGGCCAGGTCGTTGGAGAGGAGGAGTTTTCCTGCTCCCATTTTGAGCTGTCGTACTGGGAAGAGCCCTCTCTGCTTGGGAGAGGCACCCGTGCTGTGCCCCCCAGCCCGAGGCGATGAAATGCCGGTGTGCACCCCGCGCGTGGATCTCGAAACAGCAGAAGGGATTTTCCCTCCAGCCGTGTGCTGTGCCAGCCCTGCGGGATTTTCCCTCCAGCCATGTGGGTTTATCCCAGGGACGCGTTTCTTCCATGTGCACGTAGATTTTGTATAAATGAGTGCACGTGAAAAGGAGATTTATAGAAACCCTACGCACCGTACAGCCAGTACGCGTCAAAAAACACAACCCAGAGTGCTTAAGGTCGGTGCTGAACGGCGTGACTCGACCAAACGCAAGCAGAGAGACGCTGCCCCGCGTCTCCAGCGATTGCATGCTATCTGGTTCTACCTGCCCAAAGGCGAAGGGCTGTGCTGAAGCCGCTGGTGCTGCCAGGTTGGCGTCCAACGCCGAGGCTTTGCAGTTGGGTTGGTGTTTTTCTCCTGCCCTCGCCCCGGCCCTGGGTGCCCACAGCCTCGCCCAGCCCCCCTGCCAGGTCCTTCGTCCTTTGTCACTGTCCACCTTCCTCTCTCCCTTCCCAGGGACCCAACAGCGTTTTCGAGGTTTACCTGGTGGGCAACAACTCCAACCACTTCATCATCTCGCCGACCTCCATCCAGGGGAAGGCGGACATCCGCGTCCGCGTGGCGGTGCCGCTGGACTTTGAGACCATTCCTCGCTACGAATTTTCGGTAGGGTTGCACCCCTGTGCTCTGGGGGACATCCATGTTGTTAAGAGTGACCTAAGAGTGAACGTTAACCGGGCTTCTCTCTTCCTCTCTCTGATCCACACTATGAAACGCCGAAGCATTATAAAATGGCTAAAAAATGGAAATAATAATAAAGAAAAGGGGGGGGGGGGGGGGGAAGAGATTTGCTCTGTGCCTTCTCTCCCTTTCCAACATCCAAAGGCTCAGCTACAAGAGCTTAAGTAGAGCATGTTCCCCCTTGCTATGTCACGGGGCCGTAAAAGCTTTATAAAGCATAAAACTTTGTTTTAAGAGCACCCATCAGGCACCAAAGCTGTCCCAAGCCTCTCACCCCAGCTTTGTCCCGCTCTCTGCCTGCGCTGTAAATCGGCGTGGAAGGCAGAGCAGGCTCAGACCATCCCCCTCCTGGCAGAGAAAGGCGAGCAAACCCCCTCCTACCCCGGCTCCGGGCTGCGCTGGGGTGGCAGGTCCTGGCTCCCCAGTTTGCTGGGTGGAGGCTGGGGCTGTTGGGGGCAAGCGGTGCAGGGTGTTTGGCTCGTCCAAGGGCTCGGCTCACCCAGAGCAGCTCCCGGGGGAGAGGGAAGGGCCTTTTTTCTATTTTCTTGAGCATCCATGCTTCGGTGGTTAGCACCGAGCCGGCTCAGCTGGTGGGGGAGCTCAGGAGAGCGTTGTTCTCTCCATTAAAGACGAATAGATAACTCTCCCAAGCTCTTCAAACAGTGTCTCCAACCCTCCCTTTTGCTTCCCATCTCTGCCCAGCTCTTTGCAAACGAGAGCGTCCCGGACCACGTCGGCTTCGCGCGCGTGAAGATCAACCTCATCAACGAGAACGACAACCGCCCTGTTTTCAGCAAGGCCCTGTACAACGTCAGCCTCTTTGAGAACGCCACGGTGGGCACCACCGTCCTCCAGGTCCACGTGAGTAGGAGCGTCCCGCCTCTCTTTCCCATCTCTTTGGCACGCGTGGGGCTCCATGGCGCCCGTCACCAAGGGATGGGATGGGGAACCTGGTAAGGGAGTGGTGGGAGATGCCTTGTGGTGGGGTATGGCTTTCCTATGGACTTTTGGAGCAGATGCCTTGACCTTTCCTGGTCTCTGGGAGGCACGTGAGTGGTCCCCACCACACCGGGAGCTCGAGGAGGCTCCTGCGCTGAAAGGTCTCATCTGCAGGCAGCAGCTTCTCCTGCAGATACTGGTCCCAGTGGTCGTGGTCTTGCCTCTCCCTCCTCCTCACTGCGTCGGATCCAATGAGTATTTCAATTGTGTGCATGGCTTGCGTCCCAACATGTAATCACTGCCTTGCTCTTACCTTACTTCTGCCTTGCTCTTACCTTACTTCTTACGGGAAAAGATGCACTGGTACCTTAAAAACTTGGTCGCTTCATCGGTGAGAGTGAAAGCCCAACATTTGTCGTTCAGTGCGGGTTTTCTTGCTGCTCTATTTGGAAGCATCATCTTCCTCAACCAAATCGAGGTCAGTTGAGCCAACAAAAGGGTGAAGGATGGAAAAAAAGAGGGGAACGACTGTATTTAGCCAAGTGTGGTACTAAATGGCTGGCAGCAAAACGGTGGCGCGGCAGAGAGAGGGGGTGATGGTAGCGGGGAGTTTCTGTAGGGCTTGTTCCTTCCACATGGGTTGGTGGGAGCCCCCAAAATCGCGGGCGAGAAGACACATTTCCCAGGTCAGTCGATGTGGGTGCCGGTGTGGGGCACGGCAAGAACCAGAGCAAAGCCCTGTGCTGAAGAAGGATCTAAATGGGAAGCAAAGCTCCTCTGGGATGGGAAATAGCAAAGAGGGGAGCGTCGAACCCCCTGCGCGGCTTTTGGGTGCGTCGCTACCGCTGTCGTTGGTCGTAGATGAATTTGCCGCCCTTCCAGCCCTCCTTGCCCCCACTCTCCCGGGACGCAGCCCCCGGTTGCCCACCCGCAGGGGCGTGCCGAGCCAGGGAATCAAAGCTCTGACAAAAGGCTTGGGTGTCGGACGCGCCTGTGCGTAAGTGTGTTTACTCTACAACCAGATGGTGTGAAACTGTATAGAGCCCCTGAGCCGTTCCCATCTGACAGTTATTAATATTTCAAGCAGATGTTGAGCTAGTCAGGCCGTCAGACACTAAACAATGAGATTGTTACTGCGGCTCCTCTTCCCCCAACTTCCAGCTATGCCAGCATTTCGGAGCGAACGCAAAATGCCGGGAGTTGAATCCTCTGTGATAAATCAGAATGGATGCAATTAGCGCTGAAATCCAGATTGCCCTCCCAGCTGATCCCAAACTTTGAGCAACCCTCATAAAGTACCAGCTCCTCCGGCTGCTGCCCGCCCTCCGCTCGCGTCCACGGCCCTGCTCGCCAGCGCCGTGCCTCCCCAACTGTCCCCCCTGCTGCAAAAACTCCTCTTTCCTTGCCCATAAATTCCTCCTTTTCTTTTATTTTCCTTCTTTTCTGCTTGCCTGCGAGCTCTGTATGGGTATTTACCCACAGGGGTTAGGTTTTTGAAGAAGCCTGGCCAGCCACATGGGGTGCCTACTTCTTTGGTGGCCGCTGAATGACGTCCTCATGAAAGGGGACCTCAGTTGGCTCCTCCCTTGCTTAGCGCTGCAAAATGCCCCTTGGTGCAGATAACTGCAGGGTTTGTGCCATGTGTTTGGAGGGGCGATGGGTTTCCAGGGTGCTCAGGCTCTGGAAGGGGCTGCCCAGGGAAGGGGTCGAGTCCCCACCCCTGGGGGGATTTAACAGCCGGGCAGAGGCGGTGCTGAGGGCCAGGGTTTGGGGGTGGGATGGCAGGGGTAGGGGAACGCTTGGGCTGGGGGAGCTTCAAGGGCTTTTCCAACCTCAACAATTCCATGATTCTAAATCAGGAGGTTGATGAGATCGGGATGAACAGGGGAGCGCGTGGGCTGGGCGAGCGGCCACTGGAGGACGGCAGGAGGCTTCCCACCAGCTGTGGCCAGTGGTGGCCAAGCACAGCTGGCAGGGCAGAGCTGCTAAAACCCCCAAACCCCCAGGCCCAAGGCAATGGGAGATCGCAGATCTCCTGCCCAGCCCGACGTCCCAGGGAAGGAGGAGAAGTTCCTCCTAGCAGCCCAGAAGACCCTGGGCTGGTTGCCCATCTTCTAGCAAGCGCTGCCCCGCTTGCCCCCCATGGCTGTCTGTGGTGGGTGGGTGCAGGCGAGGGGAAGGGGGCTCCGTTGTGACCGGGGAAGAGCAGCGAGCCTGCCCTGCCCAGCCAGCGCGCCCCTCGCTGCCGCCCCTTCCCTGCTGCCCTCTGCTTGGCCAGCTGAAAACATGGGGGGGGAAAAAAAAAAGGAAAAAAAAAAAAAAGAGCGAGTAGACTTCATTTGCGGTGACAAATGGCCGTTCGTCTCTGCAGCATTTCAGCTCCTAATGTCAGTGACAGCGGAGAAACATTGCCTGTTACACGTATAAATCAACTGTAAAACAACCCAAAGTGCAGGCAGGCAGCGGGGACCCGGGGCCGCTGCCTCTTCCCCTTTGCCCGGAGATGCGTGGGCTCGGCTACGCGCCCCCCCACGGCTTCCCAGGCAAATCTCCGTAACTTCCCTGGCACAGCGCAGCCTCATCCGCCCTCTGAGGTTTTGTTTGTCCGCTCTTTGTTCTCTATCATAGAATCACAGAATGTTTTGGGTGGGAAGGGACCCCCAGAGGTCACCCAGCCCAACCCCCCTGCAGGAGCAGGGACACCTTGAACCACATCAGGTTGCTCACAGCCCCCTCCAACCTGGCCTGGAATGTTCCCAGGGATGGGGCCTCCACCCCCACTCGGGGCAACCCCTGCCAGGGTTTCACCACCCTCATTGTAAAGAATTTCTTCCTTAGATCCAGTCTAACCCTACCCTGCTTCAGTTTAAAACCATCCCCCTTTGTCCTGTCCCAGCTGGCCCTACTAAAAAGCTTGTCCCCCCCTTTCCTCTGGGCCCCCTTGAAGCCCTGAGCGGCCGCACTCAGCTCTGCCCGCAGCCTCCTCTTCTCCAGGCTGAACACCCCCAACTCTCCCAGCCTGGCCCCAGAGCAGAGGGGCTCCAGCCCTCGGAGCATTTTTGTAGCTCTCTCTGTCACATTCCCTCCCTCTCCCCGTCCATCCATCCATCCGTCTGTTCAATCCTGCCCGTGAAACGCATTTATCATATAGATTCCAGTAGTCATTTGCTTGCACGAGAACATCTGGAGAGTCCAGGCTTCACGGGAACGGGGGCTGCCACGTGCAGGGACCCTGCGGTACGCCCAAAGGCAGCCTCCTCTCCCGCCTCCATGCTCCTTACCCCTCCGAAAAGCCCCTTGGGCCGGAGATCACTTGTGGGTCTGCTTTGGCAGAGACCATCTCGAAGGGGTCCTTCCTCCAGTCAAAGCTTCCAGGCTGCCCCGTAAGGTAAATCACTGCAGTCTGGAGTTACGCCCGCCTTGCAACCCAGCGGCGGGTGGAGGGCAGAGTGGGCTGGCCGGGGCTCTCCAGTTGTGTTTGTAGCCTTTCCCAATGCCAACTTCTCTTTTTTTTACCCCTTCTGTGCAGGGGAAAGCCGGGCTGGAGAGGCTCAGAGGTCCCGCAGAGCGGCACGCTCCTTCTGCGAGGCTGGGGTGAAGCGGGGAGGTGCAGGCTGGTGGACCAGAGCTCAGCCTGAAGATACGGGCAAGTTCTGCCCCAGCTACCAACAGATATTGAAATATTATTATTTTTTTTTTCTGAAACGACCGGCTATGAAGCCTTTTAATAACATAACAGAAAAGGTCAGAGAAAGAATTTCACACTTCTTGAGCAAGCAGGTAGCTGGTATAACTTCATGCCTTCCAGGAACGCGAGGCACCGAGAACATAGGCTGCACCTTAAATTAACCGGGGCCCTGACCCCCCCAGCCAAGCGCTGCCTGGGCGGCCGGTGGCTTTCGATGGGTGCTGGCTTTCCCCATAGCGAGGAGCGGGCTGGAGGGCTGTGCCCGGGGGAAGCGTGGCGAGCAAAGGGGCTGGGTCCGGCGTGGGGCGGTGGGCTTGGGGCTGTGGGTGCCAGGGAGCCCCCGGGGAAGGACAGGGCTAGGGCGGACCAGCGGCCGTTCCTCTGCCGTAGCCACGGTCAGTGCCTGCGGTGGGGTTTGCAAACATCTTCCAAAGCAAGTCCCAACAACTTTTTTTTTTTTTTCCTGGGGTAAGAGGAGCAGGAATGAGGGGGGCATCTCCAGCCCAGCTGAGAAGCCCCATAGCTGGAGAAGAAGATGAGCTGTTAGACTAGAGACGCATCCACGGATCTCAGACCAGATGGAGGACAAATCCCTTGCAGAGAGGGACAAATCAATCGGCAGACGAAGGAGGGACAGATAAAAGGGCATGGTCCAACATCCCCACCACTGCCTGTCTATAACAGTGTGAGGACAAGCCTTGCAGGCAGCGAGGGCTGGCGCGCGTGGCGCCGTTCCCGGGGCACGTCCCCTCCGCAGGGAGGAGAGCAATTGCCTGGGAGCAGGGAGCGAGGTGGGCAGACCCAGGAGGACCATCCCCTTGGGACCAAGCGCTGGGCAGGGGATGGTCTGCCAGGGAGGAGCTGTGGGGCCAGACCCTCTGCCTCCTCCTGTTCGCGTCCGGAGGCCGCGGAAGCCCTCGCGTATGTGCCACCGTGATGCTGCTCCTGCTCTCCACCCTGCTCCAAGCTGCTCATCGCCGCTTTGCGAGACCTCGTGGAGCACGTCAGCGGACGGAGAAGTCGCGGGGTCCTGTCCCGGTGGCTGCGAAGAGGACGGATGCTGGCCGGGCGTCAGACCGAGCCGCTCAGGTCTCTGCTCCTTCCTTTCACAGGCGTGGAGGGTTGGGAAGCGATCCCTGGGCTCGCATCCCAGTAGCTGTGGCGGGGCTGGCAAGACCCCACGAGGAGCTCTTCTGCGACTTGGGGAGAGGGAGAGGTGTCGGCACTAGATGGAACGTCCAGCTGGGAAACTTTTTTGGGTGGAAGAAGCTATGAAAAGATGACCTTGCTTCTGGGGTCACCAAGACCCAGCCCAGCTTCCAGCAAGCTCCCCCCAGCAGGGAGAGGGCCGGGAGGGGAGGGGTCAGCCCAGCACCCCCTCCTGTCCTTTTGGTGATGCGCTGGGGCTCTGGCACCGGCCGTGCCTCTCGCACGGTGGAGGGTGCTCGCCTGGGAAGGTGTGAGCTTGGGCTCACGCCTGTCAGACCGAGCCTGGGCCATGCCCGGATCCTGCCGCCTTGCGAGGGGTCTGAGTGCTGGGATGGGTGGAGCGGAGAGCGCAGTGCCCCTCCAAAACTGCCCTTGGGCTGCCGTGAGCTGAGGTCATGGTGGTGCCAGCTTCCCAAAAGCCAGGGACCCGCAGGGCGGTGCAGGTACGTGCCTCGCTCCCCATTGCTAGACCTGGGGGAGTGAGGAAGGGGTCTAAGACGACCCGGTGGGGGGTCCTCTTAAGCTCCTCGCGTCCTACAGATCCGCGCAGCGGCGTCCTCCTGAAAAGCTCCGATAACCAAAAATCATTAAAGCCCAAACAAACCAAGAGTAACTTGTTTTCAACACAACAATGCCTTTGATTTGCCTTGAAGGGTCTGGAGAAAAATGGTTCTCCAGGGAAGTGTGGAAAGTAATCCCAGCTCTGTGATCCCTCCTCTCCGCTTTATTTGCCCCGGCCGGGCTTGGCTGGGATCGGTCGCTGCGGGCTCTGTCGGCTGGGGGGTGAGCGGGAGCAAGCTGGGGAGGCTGGGGTGAAGAGGGGGGGATTTGGAGGGATTTCCAGGGAGTGCATTGCCTGGCTGCTGCCCACCTTCACCCCCCCACCACCAAAAGTCTCCCTCGGAGGCATTAACCCCTGCCATTCCCGACGCTCTCCTGCCGGCTTTTCCTTACTCAGGCCAGGTCGGACAAGCCCGCGCAGGCACCGCCTTCAGGCCGGCCACGCTTTAAAAATAACTTTGGTGGGATGGTTGAGCAAAGATTTGTCCTGAATCCTTGCTGAGGTAGTGGCTACCTTCTCCCTATCCTCCCACATCACAGAATCATGGAATCATTGAGGTTGGAAAAGCCTTTTAAGCTCAGCAAGCCCAACCGTTCCCCTAACCCTGCCATCCCACCCCCAAAACCGGTCCCTCAGCATCTCATCTGCCCAGGTGTTAAATCCCCCCAGGGATGGGGACTTGCGCCGTTATGCTCTTCGCCTTGCCTTGGTGTCGTCCCTCCCCAGCGATGCCTCTGGTCTGGGATGGTGACGGGTTTCTCCCCGTGACCACAAGAAGTCTGAAGGGGATGCAGGGACTTTTCAGAGCTTTGAAATCTTCCCCCCCCCCCCCCCCAACCTTTTCAGGCAGGGGAGCGCAAGGCTGCCGGCGTCCTGCCCAGAGTTATCTTTTGCAGACCCTCGGGAACAGGCTTGAGCATCTCCAGCAGTCCGCAGGTCTCGGACTATGAACTACGGTGCCCGGTTCAACCACCAGGCATCGATTCCAGCGTGGGAACGATTTTCTGTAGCTCGTGGTACGCAGCAAGGCGGGTAAAATAAGCACCGTGGTCCCCCGGGGCTTGGTAAGCTGACTCCGTAAGACAGTCCTTGTGCTTTAAAAAAAGCACCGCTTTCCTTTTTTTTTTTTTTTTTCCTGAGTTTCAGATTATAATTTTCAGATTATTTTATGGAGAGGGGGGAAGAGAAGGTGCCTCTGCCTTTTTTGCATTAGCCTATATACATCCTTTTATTTTTATATTTTTTATATATATATATATTATTCTTTATATATGTATTCCGGTTCACATTCCTGAGTAGTCCCCTTCTCCTGGGGTTGTCCCCTCCCTGATCATCATTCCCATCCATTCACCTGGAGTCTCGCCTTCCCCCTCTCTGCCACCCTACTCCTCCGGAGAAGCCTTGTTAGTCAGAGCCTAATGAAGTAAATGTGCTAATTAACCTTCCATTACTCTCCTCATTAAGGCAACCTTTAATTTGCTTGGCAAAGTTTCTCTCCTTTACCACCCAGCTGTCAGTTTTCTTCTGCTTCTTCGATCTCTCTTTGGCTTCGCGTCGGGGATGGGAAAATCGATCCCGGCCTGATTTTCTTTCCCCTTCTTTCCAGCCAGCTGTAAACGCCAGTCAGCAAGAAAGTAATAACGTAGTTTTCCCAGCCCGGGAAGGAGAGTTGCACACATCAATAAGCATCTATTTAAAATGCAAATCGCTTTCTCAATCAGCCGTCAGGTGCGAGTTTGGCGGGGACACGGGGATGCCGTGGTCCGTGGGCTCCCGCATCCTGGCCCGGAGCTTCGTGGCGGTGCCGGGGTGGCTTTGGGGTGCCCGGGAGGGTTGCACCCCACTGAGTTTGTCCGACTCCAAGTGCGTGTGGCCGATGCGGGTGGGATGTGGCTTTGCCTGCAAACCCTGGGGGGTTTCTTCCGGTTGCCCATGCAGCCTCCAGGGCTCCCCCCACCCTGCGTCCCTCCATCCCTTTGGCCAAGGGCACCCGCTGGCCCCTAACGTCTGTGTAGCTGCCGCTGTCTTTTGTTTCTTGGTGCTCTCCAAAGCTTTTCTTTCTCCTTTTTCTTGGAGGAAAAAGTGAATGCAGGGGGGCAGAAATAGCCTGGGATAAAAGGCGATAGCTGTCGAGGCTGAGCGGAGGAGCTGGCTGTGGCTTTGAGCCGCTGGTGGGCGAGGTGCTGTGCTTCTCTTGAGCATGGTGATGGTGGTGGTGGTGATGGTGGTGACTGTGGGGAGCAGCCTTCAGGGAAAGCCTACATTGCTCCCTGTTTTGGGAAGGTTGCATGGAGTAAGGAACACAGCCAGTCCGAGCAGGGAGAGAGGTGGGGAAAATACCTTGCAAATCAGTGGGTGGATCAAAAGGGTTCCAGGGATGAGGGTACTTTCAGCTTCTGCAGGGAATGAGGTGGGTGATAGACCACCCCCTGCCCCATCCATGGCCTCTGGGGTGCTCTGCCAGCATAAGGACCAGAGAGTGGTGCAGCCCGTCATCTCGCTGGGCATGGGTGGCCAGTAGGACAGCCGTCCCCCATGCTGTGATGGAGATAGCACGGAGCTTCTCAACCTTTTCCAGTTGACTCACCCTCTAAATTTTGGGCAGGGGGTTGACAGTCCCCGTTCAGGCTGCTCATCTGGTGCCCTGCAGGTCATCACCTACTGCACATGTGTTAGGGGTGGTGTGCACCTCCCCTGCCTTCCCGCATGGGTTTGGGTGGTCAAATGCTGGGAGAAGAGGCCTTCCAGGTCAGCTCCATCCTTCCTTTCTGCTCAAAGTGAATGGAAAACGTATCCGAAAAGCGGAGAGGGTGAATCCCCAGGGAGGTGGTAATGGGGGACTGCCAGCCAAGCATCCAGGGCGAGCTGGGTGTCGCAGAGATGGGCTCGGGAGGAGGACTCCCAGTTGCAGGAGGTAGGGTCTGGACCTGCTTTGGGACAGTAACGGGGTGTGCATCCTTACTGGGGAGGTTTGGGCCTGGGCATGGCAATACAGGGGTTTTACTGGGACCGGGTGAGAGCCAGGGCAAGGCTCGCCCTTGGAAGGGAGGTGGCAGAGGGAGGGCTAATTCCTGATGTCCTCCACGCCTGGACTTTGTCTCTTCTTCCAGCCCTGGCCCACACAGCTCATCCTCCCTGTTAGCATCTTAATTGATCTTGTTGTTCTCAATCCCCCCCCCCCCAAAGTGCTCCAACTCCAGCTGTGCTTAAACAGAACAAAATCTCTTCCAATTTCCCCACCGCTTAAAAGAAAATTGAATCCTTTATCTGCCAGAGGAGAGGGAAACTGCAAATACGTGAAACAGTAAATAGTTAAATAATCAAAGCCGACGAATCCAAATTGCCTGGAAAGTCAAACATGAATGGCTTGTCGTCTTCCTGCGTGCTTCTTGGGTTTGGTTTTTTTTTTTTTTTTTAAAAAATAGAAATATGCTTGCACTCCTTGTTCCTGTTAAATATTCTTATCAATCCAGCTCCGTAAATAAAGGGACGGGGAGGAGGGAGTTACCAGGTAGCGGCGTGATTGACGGATCTGAAGTCCTCGGCTTTCTGTCAGGGCCCAGTGCTCTTTGGCTGTGTTTATCTCTTTAATCTAAATATCAATCTGTAAGACTGAAATGGGGTGGAATAGGAATCATGACAGCCCCAGCGCTGAGGAGAGAGACGCTTACCGCAGCTTTCGCAGCCGCTCCCCGTCCTGATGGAGCTGTCAGGATAAACACCCAGCTAAAGCGCAGAGGTGGGAAAAAACCAAAATCACAGCCCCAGACACCACCCCCACCCCCCCCCCCCCCCCAAAAAAAAAAAAGCCAGTCCAGCCTGTGAGATGGGAAAAAAAAAACATGAAGCAAATGCAAACCTGCTCCTGTCCGAATGGCATCCTGCAAAGCGCAAGGGGCAGCAGGATTCCCCCCACCCTTCCCAGTCTTCCCAGTAAGGGATGGGGTTGGGTGGTTTTCCCTTGCTGCTGGCTTTGGCTGGGGGTTTGGGAGGTGGCTGGGAGATGAAGGGAGAATTTTTTTTCCCAAGGTGATGCTCGCTGCCGTGCAAACACCCCGGCTTCACACCTCCTCCTCAGCAGTCCCTCGAGGGCGGTCGCCGTCTTCACCTCCGTCGTCCTCCCCCAGACTCGGCACCTCTGAGCAAGGGCAGCTCCATCGTGCTTTCCCACCCAACAGAGCCACGGCTCCTGGGGCTTTAATCACTTTTCCAGGCTGGCTCCCCCCTCGCCCCTGGCACCCACGTCTCTCCCAAAGCAGCCGGGGCTCCGTTTCCTCCCATGCGAACCAGCGATGCTGTGCCGGCAGCGATGTCAGATGACCTTGTGCAGCCCCCTCGTGCTGCTGGCGAGCTGCTCTCGGGGTGTTCAGGGGAAGGTAATTTACCTAAACTGGGCATTTGGGAGCTGTGAGATGTGTAAATCAGCCCCCCGAGATCCGTCGCACCATCCGGAGGCCGCTTCTGCCTCGGGCCATAGGCTCTGCTTGATCTTCCCGTGGCTGCCGTGTGTCCTGTAACCAAACCTATTTTGGAATCTCCGGTCTCAGGAGTAAAGCTAAGCCTCTCCATCCCCTAAAACCCCCTTGGGAAGTGGCTGCTTGCTGTCTGGGTGTAGTTCCCAGCTCCCGGGGAGCGAGGATGTTGTTTTCCTAGAGCTCAGCCTATGGCTTCTGGACCACGGTTTTCCTCGGGCTGAACCGGGAGCATCCCCATGGCTTTCTCTGGGAATGCCTCTGCCTGGCAGGGATGTGGTTTGGGCTTCCTACCCCTTGCTGACAAACTAAAAAGCCCGCTCTCCGGCGGGGTTTGCTTCGCACTCGGAGCAACCAGAGGCTGCGTCCATTTTCCGGGTGAATTATCTTCCTTCCCGCTGGACAAAGGTTGGGCTTTGCCGTTCCCTTTCTCCAGGCTGGGATTCAACGTGTTCGTGTCCATCTCTTTTGCTTTTGTCCCCCCTCTCCCTGCTGTGCCCCTGGTGATGCTCGTCACCCGGATGAAATGGAGTTGTGATGGGGGGGGCGGGGGGGGAGCATGACTGCCTTCCAGGAGTTCTTGCGGATACTTCAGAGATCATTGGGGATTTATATTTCCTCCGCCGGACTTTGACCTTAATTTCTTCCGTTTTGCTGGGCTGTAAAATTCATTAGAGACCCAACAGCAAAGTGATTGAGATGTCAAGCCAGGCAATTGTGTGGTTATTTAATCTATCAGATGTGCCGCTTGCCATTTAGGTGGACAACAGGAGAATATGAAATCAATACAGTTCATTAGCGGAGGACTTGCGCCCAGCTCCAGCGCGGAGCTCCAGTAAAACCAGGGCGGCTAAATGGGCTGGGTGTCGCCTGGCGTGGTGCAAACCTTCTCTGGCTCAAGGGCTGTCTGCTGGCTTTTTAAACCCTGGTCTTCAGCCATCGCAACAGCCCGGCGACAGTAAATTACTCCCCGCTAAATCAAGGCTGCCCAGGCAAGTGTTAACCTCGCTCGCAAGGAGCTGATGTTGCAGGGAACGCTGTTATAAAACACAATCAAGGAGGCTGTTGTTTTCCTCGGAGGCTGGCAGAAGAGGTGGGGAAAAGCTCTGCAATTCCCAGGGGGGTTGATTGGCTATTTTTGTCCCCCCCAGCCAGGCTCAGCGCAGCCCTCTGGGGTCATTAGCGGCAATTTTGCTCCAGGCTCTGTGCGGACCCCGTGGTCCGGAGCTGCTGGGGAAGGCGGCGGCAGTGGTACCCTGGCATCGCGGTGGTACCCTGGCATCGCGGTGGTACTCCAGCATCACTGTGATACCCCGGTATTGCGGTGGTACCCCAGCATCGCCCCGGTTCCGTGCTCCTCCCTCTGTCTTTCCCAGCTAATCACGCTGCTGGGCTCCGGCACGGCGACGCCGCCGGCCAGCCACCAGTGACACTTGTGCCTGATTGCCACCTCCCACCAGGCAGCCGCTCTTTAAAGGCCTGGGCAAGAGCCCGGGCAGGGCAGGCGATGCCAGAGACAGAGCTGTTTTCCATCTGGGAAGGGCATAATGACTCTAAGTAAGTTTTCCATTAGTTTTCTTGATCCAGTTTTGCAACCAGGTGATTGCACCTCATGGAAGCTTTTGGCCCTTGACATTTCTCTCCCCCCCAAGACCACAAATCAAATCCCAATCTGGGGTGGATACCAGAGGTTAGCATTCCCTCGGGACCTGAAGATTGCACCAGGTTGCATTTAAGAAGGGATGCTTGCTGTTTAACATGTGCAGGTTTAGGTGGCTCCAAAAATCAGTGTGATGACAGGGCAGGGCTCCCCACCCTGGCTTGCTTGCACCACGGTCTGAGCAGCCCACGGCTGCCCAGTTCAACCCCGAGGAGCAACCGCATCCACCTCATTTTCCTAGAAAACCAGAAAAAAAGTAGGAAGCAGATGGGAATCCTCCTTCCATTTGCTTTCTCCCATGGCCCAAGCCCCAGGCGTCTTGCCGGAGTGGCCGTGCCTTGGTGTCCCCGCTGCCCACCCAGCAGGGCCGGGGAGCCGGCAGCAGCAGGACGAGACTCGCGCCCGGTCACTCCAGCACCCTGACAGCGTTTTGACGTTTGGAAATTGCTTTCCTGCTATGACTCTTTTAAGCAGAGAGCTCCTGGCCAAAGCAATTTGCTCCCCATCAATTTTTATTTCCTGGGTTCTGCATGCGAGGTCGGGGAGAGGGAAGACGGAGAGGGCGACCGAGAACAAACCGAGCTGGGACCCGCTCCGGCAGCTTCACGCAGATGGGGAGGTGGGAAGGATTTGGGTCCCTTGGTGCCGACGGAGACACCTTCAGGCAGGCAGGACGTGGCAGCCCGTCTCATCCAGACAGCAAGGAATCGTCCTTCCAAGGCGCTTTGCTCAACCAACCTCCACTCTCATCCCTGCCCAGAAGGTTTGGACGGGGCAACTGCCATGCTGGGGGCTCCACGAGGAATCCACGCCACCCCAAGATGCTCTTCTTGGCTCTTGAAGCTCTTCCCCGCTCGCTCCCTGAAGCTGCTGTAAGTAGAGTTAATCTCGGGCAGTTTAAGGAGTCGTCGAGTGGAGCTCGGCGGATGATGAATGTCGAAGCCATTACCGGCGAAGCTCCGTGGAGCTCTTTAAAACTGAATTCTCCCATGTAAATTTATGCTTCATCAATCCCGATGACATGTCAAACATTGCTATTGTTTCCCGAACAAATTGGACGACATGCCCTTTCCTGCAGATTTGCCCACGAGAGCAGAACCGTTCGCCTGCTCCTCGCTTTCGTCTCCGGCTCTGCCGGCCCGCGAGCCGCTGGGGAAGGATGGACACCATGGCCTTTGGTGGGACCAAAGGGAGACGTCCAAAATATTTAAGCTTGGGGGATGGAGGTGGATGGAGGGGCTGGGCCGTGGGTATTTGTGTGTGCCTGGGATTCACGCGCTGGGTGCCCGCGCCGTGCTGCGGCTCAGTGAATTAATCCTTTGGGTTATCCAGGCTTCCTCTTCTTGCCGCTCTCCCGGAGTTTAGCTGTGCAAATGTGGGGTTTTTTTTTTTAGAAACGGTCTGCGCCGGTGACAGCTCATAAAAGTACAGATGTGGACCCGCGTTTTCATCCTGCCCTTTTGCAGGCTCCAGTGGGCAAATCCTGCTTTAATATTCTGGGCAGGAGAGGAGCAGCCGTAAAAGCCATTTGATTGCTTCTCCAGGTGGAACCCCGGGAAACTTCCAGCCAGATGCCTTCCCTCCCCCGGCTGCGGGGATGGATGCGTGCGTGCCGGGGAGGGGGGGACGCCAGTCGGCGAGGGGGACCAGCCTCGGGAAAACAGCTGGAACCCCAGGATGGCGAATGGCCCTGCAAAGCCATCGGCTCGGTGGGATTTGGGGTTGCGTGCGCTCCCTGCGAGCCTGCGGGATGGCTTGGCAAAGCGGGGGGGGCGCGTCGCCTCCCCAGGGGGGTTGGAGCAGCTGAGCATCGTTTTTACCCTTAGAGGGAAAACGTTTGGTAACGCAGAAACGAGCGCAGATCCGAAATTAAATATGCTGAGCGTGCACGGCTTTGCTTTTTGCATATTCCCCGTCACGCTCAAGTAACCTGCACCATTACCCTGCGTTATGTCCATGATGTTCAGTTGCCAGCAAGCAGGCATCACCTTCCACCTCCCCTGGTGTAAATCAGGGTAATTAACCCTCCCGGCCGGGGAGGTGCTGTACGGGGCAGGGTTAGGCTGCTCCTGGCTCCTCCTGAGCATCGCTTTGCTTTGCTGGCAGTTTTGGCTGGCCCGGCATCACCGCAGCTTGGGGTCCAGCCCACCCTCCTGGCTCGGCTCCCCAGGGCCCCACCGCCTCCCACACCGAGCAGCTCTGTGCTAACCTTCTTTTAACCTTCCTCCTTCCCTATTTTTTTTTTTTTTTTTTTTCCCCTGGCAGAAGAAAATTACACTTTCCCAGTGTTGTCTGTCACCGCAATAAGCACTTAGGAGTGCAATTGTACGGGGCCAAATGAAGGGAATTAGTTTTGCCCGTGCTTTGTGGCACTGTCAGGCCCCCTGTAAATCATTATCTCATCACCAGCCGATCCAGGTGCATGGAAAATGCTCTGCTCTCCCACCAGCCACTTAGGGATTAATGGGACCTAGGGCTTCATGGAGGTTGTGGGTGCAGAAGTAATGGCTGGGAAAAATCCTGGTGGGGAGGTCAAGGGCCGGCTCGTACCAGGTGATGCTGAGGATGCTCAAAGCGCTCAAGGGTTTTGGGGAGAGAGGACCCAGAGCCCTTTTTGGGAAGCCCTGGTCATGCTTTGGGGCTTTGCCACCGCGATTCGCAGCCACCGGGGCTGGTGGCGTGTGTTAGGGTGGGGGACTAACACCATTATTAATTGGGGTGGGCAGATGGTAGATTAACCCCCTTCCTCCTCAGGCCTTTCCATTTGGAAAAGCAACCAAGCTGTGACTGGGATGGGGCATCTTCTTAGATGTCCTCCCTGGTGTCCTCTACGGAGCAAGATGCTCCCTAGAGGGGGCCTGGCCCCCAGGGAGGAGGTGCTGCTCGCTCGACGGGCATCGCTTCGGGCAGATTTTAGCAGGTTTGTTCCATTTTGCTGAATGCAATTGCAACACGCGCGAAAAATAAATCGCCTCTCAGCAGCGGAGAGGAAAATGGGGAAAATCAGTAGGTTGGAGAGGTTGGCTCCACCAACGCACCCTTCAGCTGGTGTAAGCCAGTGAGCTGGGGAAGCATTTTGGGGGGGGGAAAAAAATGGATGAATTAGGCTGGTTTTCATGCCTTTGCCCCTCTGCCACCCCGTGGAGTGGCAGGTAAGCGGCGTGCGGGGTTAAAGCTGTTGGATGTGCTCAAGCTCCTACTCTGCTGTCAAGTGCAATCAAGGCCATCGATAAATCAGGAAGGTTTCAGGAACAGGTTGTGTTCCATGCCAGTCCTAAAATACAGCCTTTTGCTGGTCTCTGGACATAAAATGTGTCTTTGACCCTGCTTTTTGCACAGCCCCGTTGGTGTCTAAGTAATCCAGACAGGACTCCATTTAGAAAATATACTGGGGGAGAAAAAGGATATTTTGGGGCACGCAGTCCACTTTCCTCACCTAAAAATAAAATTTTCTGGTCCTTTTTCCTGCCGCCGCTCATGCATATTTTATATATTCATTAGAGAAAAGACTTTAAAACATACATAAATCTCGCCTTGCTCATCCAGCGCTGACAGGCCGAGTTTCGCACCCCTTGCCCAGAAGGTGCTGGTCTCTTGGCCGTGACCAGCGGCCGGCGGCGGTGTACGTGCGTCCAGCCCTTGGCTGAGAGCCGGCAGCATCCCGAGAGGCATCGGTCCATCGGTGGGGTGGCGGCAGATTGCAGCCTGAAAAGGGCTGTCCCGGACCTGCTCACGGAAAGCAAGGTCTAAATCCCTTTCCTTGCTTTTCCTGGTCTGTATTTTAGCCTGGAGGGGGGCAGTTTGGAAGCGGGATGGGTTTTTGTTTCTCGCCCTACCACCCTAAGCATGTTGCCAGTGCCGAACGCGCAGGGAATGGTGAGAGCTGCGGATGTGGAGTCCCAGCTCCTTGGCTTCATGGGGCAGCAAGAATTGTCCACGGAGACCTTTATTTCACGTGTGCCTCCCAAATTAGCTTGGTGTGTCCGGGGAATCATAGAATCCCAGCATGGCAAGGGTTGGAAGGGACCTCAGGAGATCACCCAGTCCCATCCCCCTGCCCAAGCAGGCTCACCCAGAGCAGGGGGCACAGGATTTCGTCCAGGGGGGCTTTGGATATCTCCAGAGAAGGAGACTCCACAGCCCCCCTGGGCAGCCTGTTCAGGTCTCTGTCACCCTCCAAGTCAGGAAGTTCTTCCTTGTATTCAACTGAAACCTCTTCTGCTTCAGTTTGTGCCCATTGCCCCTTGTCCTGGCGCTGGGCACCACTGAGAAGAGTCTGGCTCCATCCTCATGACAGCCACCCTTAAGGTATTTGTATGTGTTGATGAGATCCCCTCTCAGTCTTCTCTTCTTCAGGCTGAACAAGCCCAACTCCCTCAGCCTTTCCTCATAGGGGAGATGCTCCAGTCCCCCCATCATCCTTGTTGCTCTCCTCTGAACTCTCTCCAGGAGTTCCTCATCTTTCTTGAATCGGGGAGCCCAGAACTGGACCCAGTGCTCCAGGTGGGGTCTCAGCAGGGCAGAGCAGAGGGGGAAGAGAACCTCCCTTGACCTGCTAGCTGGAAGCAAGTAGGCATAAAATTTCCCGCTGCTGGAGGTTTTGGGAGCGATGCTGAGAGGTGTTGGCGGAGGGGTGTGATCTGGAGCGGGCTGCGAGTCAGGGACATGCTGGATGACCCAGGCAAGCCCCGGCCCCGCGTCTCTTGGGTGGCAAACACCAGCACGCAAGGTCCGCGGTGAAGAGGCTGCAATGGATTCACTAGCATGACTCAATGTTCCCATAAATACCTTCATTGATTAATTAACTTTATTTTTTTTTGTAATTAACTTTGTTCTTTCAGGCAACTGATAACGACGTGGGCACGTATGGGAAAGTCAGTTATTTTTTCAGCGATGACCCTGACCGGTAAGTGTGACCAAACCACTGGCATGACCTTGATTTCTTCAAAATCTTCTTCTAACCTCGCTAAGAAGTCACAGTTAAGGGCACTTGTTACGTCCTACCTGCGAGATACCCTGTGAAAACCCCACTGTGGTGGTCTCCCAAAGGGGTGAGTTAACCTCAGCCTGTGCCTGATGCTCAGCACCTTTAATTGCTTTGCTAAATTGGGACCTACAGGCACCAGCATTGCTTGGGACCAATAAATATGTTTGCCAGTGAGTTGTTGGCCCTGGAGCATCGTGTGTGATGGTTGGGGCAGGCGTGGGGGCTGCCCAGCAGAAGAGATCTGAGCCCACTTTCTCTCTTTCCACCTCACCCCCTGCGCTGAGCTCTTGAAGGTACTCTGGGACCAGACGTCCCTCAGGAGAAAGCCATGAACCTCACCCACCACGGTGCTAGCTGTCAGGCTGCCACCACCCGATCTCTCCATCCCCATGGTCACCGGGGCTTTCCCCCCCTCCTCTCCTGTCCCCGCAGTTTCTCCCTGGACAAGGACACGGGCCTTATCCTCCTGACGGCTCGGCTGGATTTCGAGACCACGCAGCGCTACACCCTGACCGTCATTGCCCGGGATGGCGGTGGGGAGGAGACAACAGGGCGCGTCAGGATCAACGTCCTCGACGTCAACGACAACGTCCCCACCTTCCAGAAGGAGGCATACCTGGGGGCCCTGCGGGAGAACGAGCCCTCCGTCACCCAGGTGGTCCGGCTGCGGGTGAGGGACCGGAGCGGCTCCTCCGCTCGGGATGCGCGGTCCGGGTCAGGTCTCCATCCACCCTTCCTCTTGCGTCCCTCCTAAAAAATGCTCTGTGCTTTGCTGCAAAGTGCAACTGGGTGCAGCCGTGGGCTGCCTCCCTCCTCCTCCTCTCCTAGAAGCCCCATACCTGTACGGCACCCCTGGGACCTGGGGCTTCTCCCTGGGCGCGGGCACTGCCTTCGTCTCGCCTTGCTCTGCTCTATAACGCCAGCAGGCACCACGGGAACGGTGCTGTGCGTGTTGCTGATGGAGCTGTAAGCCTCTGCTGCAGAGGGAAGGCCGGTAGGGGGGCACTATTGGCTCCCAAGAACAGACTTTGTCATGGTGCAAGAGCACAGCTTTCCCTCCGTGGGGCCAGGCTGGGTGAGTCCTGCAAGGAGGTGGGAGAGGGGGACCCGGGGAGTCCTTCCTGGGAGGTGGGATGGGTTTATAAAACCCCCTGGGGTCCCTGATGAGCGCATCTTCCTCCATCGTTTTGCCACCTTCCTCAGGCGCAGCCCTCGGCTCTCTCATAGAATCATAGAATCACTTTGGTTGGAAAAGCCCTTTAAGATCATCAAGTCAGCCCTTGGCTCTCTCATAGAATTATAGCATCGCTTTGGCTGGAAAAGACCTTTAAGATCATCGAGTCCAACCTTTAACCTAACCCTGCCATCCCACCACTAAACCCTGGCCTTAAGCACCTCATCCATCCTTCTTTTAAATACCTCCAGGGGTGGGGACTCGACCACCTCCCTGGGCAGCCCATTCCAGAGCCTGACAACCCTTTCGGTGAAGAAGTTCTTCCTAATGTCCAACCTAAACCTGCCCTGGCGCAACTTCAAACCATTCCCCCTCATCCTATCGTTGAGCCTCACCGGCACCATTCCTGTGCTCATTTATCACCTCTGCTCATGCCCTAGGCGTCTGACGAGGACTCCCCTCCAAACAACCAGATCGCCTACAGCATCGTGCAAGCCTCTGCCTTCCGTGACTACTTTGACATCGCGGTGTCGGAAGGGTACGGAGGTAAGCGCCGGTCCGGGGACCACGGTGCCCCTGAGGAGCAGCAGCAGCAGCTCGGGCTGTGCTCTCACCCCTGCAAGCAGTCGTGTCAACAAGCTTTAAGAAGCTGCTCCAGCAGCTCCTCTGCTTGTCCTGACCTCGCCTGCAACGTGGTCCTTTGCAGCAGGGCAGCTCACTCTGGGTTATGCCAGTCAAGGAGCTCAGTAATGGCTGGCACGCGTGTTTTGGGGGCACTGCCACCTCGAGCAGGCACTGTTGGTCCTGGGGGGGAGGTGTGTTGGATGGGTCATCCCCCTCCAAACCTGCCCACCGTCCTGCTCGGTGCATGGACGCCTCCCTGACCGCCCCGCTTTGTGCATCCCTTCAGTGATCAGCGTGAACCACCCCCTGGACTACGAGCAGGTGGCCAATGGGGTTATTTACCTGACCGTGATGGCCAAGGATGCCGGCAACCCGCCACTCAACAGCACTGTCCCCGTCACCATTGAGGTGTTTGTAAGTACGGCGCCCCACCACCCTGTCGCGGTTTCCCCGCGATCGCTCCGCAGCCGTGCCACGAACCCATCGATAACCCAGCAAGGCTGTCCCACCCCGGGGACGCGTACGCGTGGATTGCGATTACATGTGGCTCATGGAGCCCTCAGCACAAGGAGGACATGGACCTGTTGGAATGGGGCCAGGGGAGGGCTACTAAAATGATCTGAGGGGCTACTAAAATGCTCCGAGGGCTGGAGCCCCTCTGCTCTGGGGCCAGGCTGGGAGAGTTGGGGGTGTTCAGCCTGGAGAAGAGGAGGCTGCGGGCAGAGCTGAGTGCGGCCGGTCAGGGCTTCAAGGGGGCCCAGAGGAAAGGGGGGGACAAGCTTTTTAGTAGGGCCAGCTGGGACAGGACGAGGCGGGGTGGTTTTAAACTGAAGCAGGGTGGGTTTAGACTGGATCTAAGGAAGAAATTCTTTACAATGAGGGTGGTGAAACCCTGGCAGGGGTTGCCCAGAGAGGGGGTGGAGGCCCCATCCCTGGGACCATTCCAGGCCAGGTTGGCCGGGGCTGTGAGCAACCTGATGTGGTTCAAGGTGTCCCTGCTCCTGCAGGGGGGTTGGGCTGGGGGACCTCTGGGGGTCCCTTCCAACCCAAACCATTCTATCATTCTGTGTGTCTCACGTGCACATGTGTCACACCTGTTGGTTAAAGAAACACCATCCCTGATGTTGGGTAAGGTCAGCGGCAGAGGGCAAGCGAGAGCATCTCCGAGGGTGTCACCACGGACAAGCACAGACGGGCTGTCCTGGCCTCCTCCCTCCCCTTGGCCGTGCACGGTGCCCGGGGAAGCCGTGGGGGGGTAACGTGGTAGGAGCCCCAGCTAAGGCGCCTGGGTGGAGATCTACCCTCTGCCCTTGTGTTGGACCGGGGGGGTTCACTGGTGAACCCTTCTCTTGGCTCGTGGGGAACGCCGGGCTGGGATGCTCTCGACACCGGTAGCCAGAGGTGCTTGCTGCAGCTCGGATGCAGAGGAGAGAGCTTTGGCTGCACGTTAGCATGGAAATTTTTGGTCCTTGAATCAATTGAGGGCAGCTTCTTGTTTATCTCCCCGATGCCCAACGTCCTGGCTGGGCTGCGGGCTTCGCCGTGTGCCTCGCCTGCCCGCAGAGGTGCAAACCCCCTCCAGGAGGGGTTGCTGCTGGGAGAGGCAAAGCATCGCAGCGTTCCTTGGGAAGATTAGATCGGCTTGTCACTTTGAGGCACATTGTGGTTGGAGGACGTCTGGAGGGAGGTATCGGCGACGGAGACAGTTTGCTTGATAACCCGTCAGTCTCGCGGTGATGGGATCTAAGCCGGGCTGGCGGCAGCGTCACTCTGGGAAGGCGAAGAAGATGAAGGCCCCGGTGCCGTAGGATGGGAATGAAGTCCCATCAGCGTGCCTCTCCTCCCGCTCCCTCGCCGTGCTTGGGCAAGGGGGGGAATAAGGCAGGGTCGGGGGGTTAGTGATGGTTAAATACACCCACACTGCGCTTTCGGCAGCATAAGCATCTCTTTCCCAAGACGGGGGTCATCTCCTCCTGGCTGAGCCTGCACGCTGGCAGGGTTTAAGTAGCTGTCACTTTTCCCGCTCTCAACCAAAGGGATTTTCTCTGAGCTGGAAAAAGAAAAGAAAAAAAAAAAAAAAAACAAAAAGGGCAGAAAATAGGAAGAAAATGAGGAGGAAGCATTTCACAACGGCACTTGAGGAACAAGAGCCGTGAAAAGGCAGAACGAGAGCGAGTGTGAAGGGAGGTAATTCTATTCTTCTTTTTTTTTTTTTTTTCCTATCCTTTGGTTGTTGGTTTTTAATAAAGAAGTCAAACTCGCCCTGTAGATTTCCCATTAGGGGACGATACACTTTCGTAGAGGGAGCCGCCGAATCAGAACTAATAGCGCACGCCACGCCAGGATCCGGGGAAATATCGCCGCTAATAAGTTTCTGCCTGGCTCCCTGTTCGGGGCGACGAGCCAGCGACTGCCGGCGTGCGTACGCCCGGCGGGAAGGGGCTGGGGGCTGCCTGCGAGCACCCCTGAGGATGACGTGATGGCCGGCCGAGGCTGGGGGTCGGGGGACAGTGGGAGGCTGGTTTGGGGGAAGTCAGCGAGGTGGGCTCACGGGGGAGGCGGTTTAGGTGGGTGCCCTCTCCCGTGGGAGCGGAGGAAGCGTGCCGGGTCCCGTCTGGCGTCGCCGCTGGAGGCACGCGGAGGAGGTTTGGGGTTCTCGTTGCTGAAGTGGGCAACGTCCTTCTTGAGCAGAAAAGCCAACCCCGGCCAGATGGAGAGCTGGCCGGGAGCGAGCCCCTGCCTCCTCGGGAGCCAGCTCGCCGGGCCGTGGCGGCGCTGAGCATGGCCTGATGAACTCAGCACCGCTAACGAAATGGTGTGGTGTCTGCTCTGGCTGGTGGCCACCCAGCCTGGACTGCGGCGTGTCCAAGCCTCGCCCTTTGCCTTTAACCTGCCCGGACCTCCTGGGGTGATGACCCCAACCCATCTCGAGGAGGAGGAGGAGGAGGAGGAGGAGGAGAAGGAGGAGGGAGCCACGGAGGGCACCCCGGGCAGCAGGCAATTTCCTCATTACCCTCGGAGGAGACGCGGTGAAAGCTGAGTGACGCAAAGGCTGATTAAAGACCACCTGCTTCCGGCGACGAGAGCAGAGGATGGCAATTTAATTGCAGCGCGATGGGCATCATTTGCACGTGAAATTGTCTCAAATATCAGGTTCGGCGGCAGCAGGAGCAGCTGAGCCTGCAGGTCCATCAGCAGCCTCCAGGTAGAACACATCTCCAGAGCAGCCCCAGGGAAACAGCAAAGCCCGTAACGGTGGTTTCGTGTCCTGGCGGCTCCATCCTTCCCTCCGTAGGCGCTTGGGTTTGGTTCATTTAAGGCAGATTCTTAACATTGTTTAAACAGCATTTAAAGCCCCCCTGGGGGAGCTTTAAGCTGGTCCAAAATCTGTTTTGAGGGATGTCTCGAGCAATTGCTCCTGCCTGGTTTCACCAGGCCGGCTGCAATCGCTGGCAGAGGGAGTGAGTTGGTGTGCAAGCCAGCTCCCCCCCGCCTCCCGCCCCGAAAATGCTGTCTCTGCTCTCTCTGCACACACCTACCATGTTCCTTCACTTAAACAAAGGCAGCCAAAGCTCAGCATCTCCTCTGGCCAGCCCAGCCCACTTGGTGCCTTCATGGTCCGGGCAAACCAGAGCACTAAGCCACTTGTGTGCCACTCCAAGGGGATGGAGCAGGTCCGTGGTGCCCTGGTGAGACCCCACCTGGAGGACTGTGTCCAGCTCTGGGCTCCCCAGTTCAAGAAAGATGAGGAACTCCTGGAAACAGTCCAGAGGAGAGCAACTAGGATGATTAAGGGACTGGAGCATCTCCCCTAGGAGGAAAGGCTGAGACAGTTGGGCTTGTTCAGCCTGAAGAAGAGAAGGCTGAGAGGGGACCTCATCAACACCTACAAATATCTTAAGGGTGGGTGTCACGAGGACGGAGCCAGACTCTTTGCAGTGGTGCCCAGCACCAGGACAAGGGGCAACGGGTGCAAACTGAAACATAAGAGGTTTCAGTTGAATATGAGGAAAAACTTCTTTACTGTGAGGGTGACGGAGCCCTGGCCCAGGCTGCCCAGGGGGGTTGTGGAGTCTCCTTCTCTGGAGATATTCAACCCCCACCTGGATGAAGTCCTGTGCAACATGCTCTAGGAGAACCTGCTTGAGCAGGGGGGTTGGACTGGGTGATCTCCCGAGGTCCCTTCCAACCCTTGACATTCTGTGATTCTGTGCACGATGCTGCTGTGCTTCCTGCGGTCTCTGAGTCTTCCCAGGGCTTGCGGTGGAGGGAGGAGCAGCTCAGAGGGTGCTTGGCTGCAAACGGCAGCAGTTCCTCAGACCTGTTGGGTATTGCCCACGGTGCTGGATAATGAGGGAGCCGGTGTTGTCCCCGCTGTAGGGCTCAGCAAAGTCACTGACAATCAACTTACCTTAACCTCAGCTGCCTCTGTGTGCTCAGACCTCCAGCGCCTTACCCCTACGGCCATCTTCCCCACGCTGATGCCTTGAGCTGGTCATGTCTTGAGATGCAGTCGGCCAGGAGCATCCCCGTACCAGATTTTTGCAGCTATTTGACCATTTTGCCTTCTTCCCAACCAGCCTCTTGACCTTCTCTTTGCTTCAGGATGAAAACGACAACCCCCCCACGTTCAGCAAGCCCTCCTACGTTATAACCGTCCTGGAGGACATCATGGCAGGTACGGAGCATGGCCCTGCTCCTCCTCCAGGCTGGCAGAAGGGCCTGGGGGTCTTACAGCCAGAACGGGGTGGGTGATGGCTTTTTGGGGAGGCAAAAGCCAAAGACCTGGCAGAGCTTCATAGCCATAGGGTCTGTGGGTTTGGT
Source organism: Butorides virescens (assembly GCA_017310255.1). Lineage (NCBI taxonomy): Eukaryota > Metazoa > Chordata > Aves > Pelecaniformes > Ardeidae > Butorides > Butorides virescens. The sequence continues at coordinate 25,752 of JADKXX010007581.1, forward strand.
CCCACTGTGCATGCAGGCGAGGGGACCCTTTGGCCAGGTGACCTGCAGGAGCGGTGGGGAGGATGGGGCAGCTGGGGAGAGCCGCTCCAGGCTGCGAATGCCCAGCCCAGCCCTCGTTTATGCTTCCCCCAAGGAGCCACGGTGCTGTTTCTCAATGCCACGGACATGGACCGGTCCAGGGAGTATGGGCAGGAGTCGATCATCTACTCCCTGGAGGGCTCCTCGCATTTTCGGATCAATGCCCGCTCGGGTGAGCCTCCGTACGCGTTCTCCTTCTTTTCCTTTCAGTTCCCTCTCCTGAATTCCCCATTTTCTTCCCCAGTGTTTTTCCTCTTTCACCCTCCATCCTTCCCCCTTCCTTCCCTTCTCTCCCCTGAGCAGCCTGCTTAGGAGAAACAAAATTTAAGGGATTCACCAGATTTCAGCCACCTGCACTTGCTTCGTCACCATGAGAGCTTTGGCAGGGGCATCAGTGGAAGCTCAGCTCCTGGTGGGAGCAACGCCTGAGAAAAGGCTTTGGCTGCAAGGGCTTACGTTAGCTAAGGAGCTGCTGCCCGCCTTCCCTTGCTGGCATCGGTTTGGGTTCATTCTGGGCAGGAGCGAGCATGAGGGATCGCCAGGCAGTTGTTAAACGGGCTCCTGTGGGAGGACACAGCACGAAGCTTGCAGGCTGGCCCTTCCAAGGTCCTTCTGCTTGAAACTCAATCAGAAGAAGGGGCCCATTTCTGAAGGATCCTCTCCCTGTTTTGAAGCGTCCCTTTTTTTCACCGGTGCCCCTCTTGGCCATGCAACATCTCTAATCCCTCTCATCTCCTGTGGCTGCAGGAGAAATCACGACGACGTCTTTGCTGGACCGAGAGGCCAAATCTGAATACATCCTCATCGTCCGGGCAGTAGATGGAGGCGTGGGCCACCACCAGAAGACAGGCATTGCTATGGTGAGTGTGTGAAGAGCGATTCCCATCTCCTCGAGCCACCAGTGCCTGCCTGGGGTTGGCATTGGCGACGGCTGCCCGGGCACCGATGCTTCAGTTCCCCATGCTAGCAGTGTTTAATTTTAGCTGTGTGAACGGGTAAGGAGCACACGGCGATGTCTGCCCTCCGGGCTGCCCCCACCACTGCTCGCAGCCCTTGCAGAATGACTGTCCGGGCTGTGTAGACCTTGAAGTTGGGCTCCCTTTCCTGGCGAGCCATTTGCCCAAGAGCCACTTGACCTTCCAGCACTTTGCCTGTCCAGCTCTCCGTGCGCAGGCGGTGCCGGGTACCTATTCCACCCGCAGCACGGCTCCCTTTGTTCAAGCCTCTTGAGAAAATGTTTAGTTGGAGAGCCTGCAGGCACGCTTAGTTGTTCCTGATGACTGCTATTCACATACTGCCTGGATCGAGGGCTTCCAACTGGTTTGTGATGCATGGGCTCCTCAGAAGGTTCTGGTGGTGGTGCAGGCCATTGTCCTGCAGATTGAAGCCGCCTGCTTTGCCTTGCCCTTGGTGCACGTCAGGGAGAGCCGTTGTTTGCAAAGGGTTTGTAAAAGTCTTTGGAAATATCAGGTCAAAAGCCAAGGATCCATCTCTCACTGCACCAATATTGTTTGAATATTTCATAACATTTGGGTGCTCTTGCTCCTGGGACACTTGGTTGGGTTGCAGGAGAGATGTCCCACACAACAGAGGACAATGCAGAGACATATTGTGGCTGTGCTGAAGAGATCCCTCAAATAATTGTCACCAGTACCGAGGGCCATCAGGAGGGGCCTCATCCAGACAGCAGAGGAGAAGCTCCCTATGGGGCCTCCCAGAGGCGCTGAAGGCCTTGGACAGGCAACAGCATGGCCTGCCATAGAGTCATAGAATCGTTTAGGTTGGAAAAGCCCTTTAAGATCATCAAGCCCAACCATTAATTACCCTAACCCTGCCATCGCACCACCAAACCCTACTGCCAAGCACCTCGTCTACACATCTGTCGAATGCTGGGTTCCCCGTTGGGGGTCCAGATGAGATGATGTTCTCCTAATAGCTTTATTGAAAGGCAAAACAAGGTTTTTGCAACGCAGATTGCAACTAGGGGGGAAAAAAAATGCATTATGGTTCCTAAAAAGTTAAAGAATAGTAAAACTCAGGGAGAAGCAGGTGGCCGATGAAGTCTGCCTGCTGTCATTAGCAAGTACACACACCCGGGACTCAAAGCTCTTCCCTTATAATCATTTTTGATCTGAGAAGAAGGGTCCATTCAGGGGCTTTGCAAGTTCTCTAGATGGTGGATGAGTAGAGGTAGAGGTGGTTCACCAACGTCCCCTGGGGACCACCCCGATGCCTTGGCTTTGTGCCTGGGGCACATCCCCAGAGACTGTGGTGTCCAGATTTGCCTCTTCTACCACGGGGTGGCACCAGGGGCTCAGCCTGGTGCTGTGGCAGGGCTTGGGAGGACAGAAGACCCCAGGAGAAGCTCCGCTGAGACACCCTGCGTGGGGCTGGCAGGGGCTGGGGAGTGGTGGTGGGGTGTCCCCTCTGCCCCCTCCCTCAGGGACCTTTCCAGACTCATAGGCTGGATTGAGATGGGTGATGTGGGGAGGCGAGAGACTCGCAAGCAGCAGGATCCATCACTACCCTCATTTAGATGCCATTTCTCACGCTGAAAATGAAGATAAGGAGCACTTCAGGGCACCATCCTCTCCCTTCTCTTCTCTTCAGACCTCCACCCCCTGTTACCATACCCTCTCTCAGTTTCTCATTTATTCCTTCCTTTTTTTTTTTTTTTTTGGGGGGGGGGGGGGGTGTTGTTACCAGTCATTTGGGTTTTTCCTTCCTTTCCTGCCATGCTCCCGCTGTGCCCTCTCCCCCCACCACCGTGACCGATTTGCAGCCCCCCTTCCCCAGTGATGTGCTTGAAATCTTTTTAGTAGGGCCAGCTGCGACAGGACAAGGGGGGATGGTTTTAAACTGAAGCAGGGGAGGTTTAGACTGGATCTAAGGAAGAAATTCTTTCCAGTGAGGGTGGTGAAACCCTGGCAAGGGTTGCCCAGAGAGGGGGTGGAGGCCCCATCCCTGGGACCATTCCAGGCCAGGTTGGCCGGGGCTGTGAGCAACCTGATGTGGTTCAAGGTGTCCTTGCTCCTGCAGGGGGGTTGGGCTGGGGGACCTCTGGGGGTCCCTTCCAACCCAAAGCATTCCATGATTCTATGAAAACCCCTCCCGCACCCCTGCAGTTGTTTTCCCCACAAGGTAATAAGTACACATGGACCAAACCAAGATCAGATATGCCAAGGAGCCTTGGCTGTGAAGATGCAGGAGGTTGTTTTTCTGAGGGTTTACCCCCCGGAGGGTGACCATGCCTGGGGTACCTGGTGCTGCCACCGTACATCCAGGGGGACATCCCCTGCTGCCCCGGGAAGCAATACCCCCGGCGCAGCGTAGCTCGCTTGCTCTCCCACAGGTGAACATCACGCTGCTGGACATCAATGACAACTATCCCACCTGGAAGGATGAGCCGTACTTCATCAACCTGGTGGAAATGACCCCCCCCAACTCGGACGTCACCACGGTACGTGAGAGGGAAGGCGGCTGTTGCGCGAAAAGCCTCTTCCTTTCACCCATCGAGGTCGGAACAGGGAGCCACCTCCAAACTGGTGTCACCTCCAAACTGGTATCACCTCCGAACCGGTGTCACCCCAAACCAGTGTCACACCCAGTCAAGCCCCATCTTGCAGAAGTCCATTGAACAGGTTGCTCCTGCACCTCCTCGCTGCTGCCCGTCCCACGTGTTTCTCCTCTCTGTTGGGATTTTTTTTTTTTTTTTTTCTCCCCAAATTGTGTGGGTTTTGGCCAAATTCTCCTTTTCTTAGCCTCGCAGGCGACCTCCTTCAAGGACCTCTCTGAAAGACATTGATTTACAGCCTTTCAAGTCCCGCTGGTGAAATAAAAGAGAAGGAGAGAGGGAGGCTTATACTCCATCACGCCGGCAGAAAAATGACGGGCACGAAACGGAAAATAAATGAGGGAAAAGCAAAGAGAATCCACAAAATCATATAAGGGGGAAGGCTAGGAAAGAAAAGGAGTTGGGGGGGGGGGGAAGGAAGGTCTGGCACGGCCGTTTTCTCCCTTCCATGTGGCACCAGCCCCACTGCTCGGCGCCTGCTTGAAGGCATCTCGCCGTTGACATCCCAATTAGTTGCCGGGCAAATAATTATTGTGTCACCCCGACAATGTAAATTCTTCCATGGGACAAGCAGCGGGGGCCAGGGAAGTTACGAGTGTAATGAAGTTGGGGTGGGGTTTTTTTAATATAAACGTCTCCTGTAATTAAAAATATCGCAGGGAGGACAATAAAGCACAAAATGCCTGGCGTGGAGGAGCACCCACCAGTGAATTATTCCCAGCTTTTCCGATGCGGAAGCACAAGTTCCTCAGCACGCCATTTCGTCCCAGTTATTTGATTTTTCTGAAGGGTGCTTGTTTTCTAGCTGGTTTTATTTAAAAAGAGCAAAAGCCCATTCGGCTGCTGCGTGTTCTTGTCTCCCTCACCATGCCACTCCCTCCCGGGCTTGCAGGCTGATGTCGGTGAGATTTTACACCTCAGTAGAGGTCTTGAGGGTACAAAATCCCTGTAAATATCATGAAAATACACAGCAGTGTGGAGGAGGGAGAACTTCTTGCTGCTGCCGGTATGGAGAAGGCTGCCATGGGAGCTCAGCCTCCTTATTAGACACTGGTGAATCTACATAGGGACACACCATGGGATTTAATTCCCATCACACTGCTTTCATTTTTGTTGTTGCTCCATGGTAGGTGGTGGCCATCGACCCGGACCTGGGGGAGAACGGCACGGTGGTGTACAGCATCCGACCCCCCAACAAGTTCTACAGCCTCAACAGCACCACGGGCAAGATCCGCACCACCGGCGTCCTGCTGGACCGGGAGAACCCCAACGCCCAGGAGGCCCAGCTCATGCGGAGGATCGTGGTGTCGGTCACCGACTGTAAGCCCCGCTTTGCTCCCGCTCCTCTTCGCCACGGTGGTTGGTCTCGCCGTGCCGTGGCTAGAAATGGCTGGGGCTCGGGTTGTGCGAGCGTTGCCCTCCTCTCCCTCCGCTTTTCATGGTTTTCACGTGCCAAGCTGAGCTTTTCTCAGCCTGATTTTTCCTTTATGATAAGGTTTTGGTTTTTTCCTGCACTGAGCATAAGTTCCAAAGATGTTTCCAAGGTTAAAACAATGAGAGGAGGTTAAAACCTGCTACTAAAACAAACCCAAAACCCTCAAAACACAAGCACGGTGGCTTCTGCAGCAGCCCTGATGATGAGCCTGGGAGGCAGAAGCTCCCCATCATCGCAGAAGACACCATTCTTTGCATTTGCTCCAGGAATAGTATCTTAGGGAAACTTTTCTAGGAAAAAATAGAGAGAAAGAGGGAGATGAAGGTTGGACTTGATGATCTTAAAGGTCTTTTCCAACCTAAACGATTCTACGATTCTAAGGTAATTTTCCATGATCCAGCTGGTTTCCAACAGCCTTAACTCTGCCCCTTTCTGCATCACCTCTGCACCATGCTACAGCCATCATCCCCTCCAGCCTGCCAGAAGGACAGGGCTAAGGGTCGATTGGTGTTGCTATTGGTTTTTAGCTGCACGTGTGGGGAGATGTCAGTCTGTCTTGCACACCCGCTGCCAGGGCAAGTGTTCCCCTGCCAGGGGGTGATGCCGTTGGTCCAACGGGCTGCGGTGCAAGCGGTAGCACGGACAGGTTAATGCCTCAACGGGGCAGCCCCATCCTGCATGATGGTCTGCATGGGGAGCGAGGACTTCTTTTGGAGGGAAAGGGTTGGAAGTGGCTGGAGGCGTTAACCTTGAAACCCCCTTCCTGGCCCCCGCAGGTGGGAGGCCACCCCTGCGAGCTACCAGCAGCGCCACGGTTTTCGTCAACCTGCTGGACCTGAACGACAACGACCCCACTTTCCAAAACCTGCCCTTCACCGCCGAGATCGCTGAGGGGCTTCCCGTGGGCTCCTCCGTCTTCCAGGTGAGCCTGCCCCATTGCCGCCGTGCCCTGCTCTGGGAGCTGCTGCTGCTGTCGCTGCCATCGCTTCTGCAAAGCAGGCTGGCGATACATCCCCTCCGTCCCCTCCGTCCCCTCCATCCCCCCCGTCCCCTCCATCCCCTCATAGAACCATAGAATCATTGAGGTTGGAAAAGCCCTTTAAGCTCCCCCAGCCCAACCGTTCCCCTACCCCTGCCATCCCACCCCCAAACCCTGGCCCTCAGCACCGCCTCTGCCCGGCTGTTAAATCCCCCCAGGGGTGGGGACTCGACCCCTTCCCTGGGCAGCCCCTTCCAGCCCCTGACAGCCCTTTGGGGAAGGAATTGTTCCCCATGCCCAACCTCACCCTGCCCTGGCACAACTTGAGGCCGTTGCCCCTCGTCCCATCGCCCCTTCCCTGGGAGCAGAGCACGACCCCCCCTGGCTCCCCCCTCCTCTCAGGCAGTTGTAGGGAGCGATGGGGGCTCCCCTCAGCCTCCTCTGCTCCAGGCTGAACCCCCCCAGCTCCCCCAGCCGCTCCCCAGCAGCCTGGGCTCCAGACCCCTCCCCAGCTCCGCTGCCCTTCTCTGGACATATTCCAGCAATGCAACATTTTTCTTGTAGTGAGGGGCCCTCCATCCCTTCCATCCCTTCCATCCCTTCCATCCCTTCCATCCCTTCCATCCCCTCCATCCCCTCCATCCCCTAGCAGTGGAACTGCTTGCTCCCAGCACAGGGAATGCCTCGAGGATGCTTTGCTTCAACCCGACATCCCTGGGGGTAAAGAAACGCTCAGGGTTTATGTACTGTGATTTTCATCAGTCAGGAGGCAGTCGGGCTCCCCCAGGCTCACCCTTCCCTCCGCTCTCCCCGCCAGGTAGTGGCCATCGACCTGGACGAGGGTCCCAACGGGCGGGTGACATACCGCATGCAGGTGGGGATGCCCCGCATGGATTTCCTCATCAACAGCACCAGCGGGCTCGTCACCTCCACCACCGTGCTGGACAGGGAGCGGATCGCCGAGTACTACCTGCGAGTGGTGGCCAGCGACGCCGGCGTGCCCTCCAAGAGCTCCACCAGCACCCTGACCGTCAAAGGTGGGTGGACCAAGACCCCTCCAAGCCCTTCCCAGCTGCAGAGTCCCCTCCAATCCCAAAAAGATGGGTGACCAGGACACCCCAACAGGGGAGATGTGGCTTATGTAGGAGATGCACCCAGGAGTCGGATGGATAGATGGTGGGACCCGTTGTGTCCGACAGCACGTAGGGAGGGCAGCCCATCGTGCTGCCATCCCCGCTGGCCTCGTAGCTTCCCCCGTCTGGTGTCAGCCTAGTGCAGAGATGGGGAGAACACAGTGGTTGTGGTAGGGCCCCCAAATTCTGTATCCTTTTTCCTCCATTCCCCCATCCCTAGTGTTTCTTTTTCTTTTGGGCCTGCCTTTTCCTTCGGCATCTGATTCGCATCAGCCGCCTGTCTGGACAGCCCACGCCACCCCAGTTTCAGAGCTGGAGCCTTAGGATGTGGCCTGTCTTTAATTGAATGCATTTCTATGTAGTGGCTTCCCACGAGCCTAGTGCTGAGCATAAGCATCATTGGGAAATAAACTGACCCTGCCTTCTCCTCAGGCCCAGCTTTGGAAAAAGAAGTTTCTGGTCCTTGTAATTCCAGAGCCCTCTGCCATGCACTGGGAAATACTGAGCTTATATTTAAGCCCCAGATTTTCCTCTGAACGGGGACGGAGATGAGCTTGGTGCAAACATTAACTTTAATTACAGTTCTGTAAGGATTCTTTAAGCGCGAGGGGGGGTGACCTGTCTCTATCAGAGGCCACCAAATACAGCCCCCAGCCATGGGGACCAGTCCTTGCAGCCTGTCTGCAGGCCCCCCCCCCCCCCCCCAAATGGCTGGGAGCAGCAGGCAGAGGATTCCCCGGGATGCTCAGAGCAGCGGGCACGTGGGTTTGGGGGCCCCGGCAGCCTGGCATCTGCAGGAGGGGGCATTCAGCTCTGCTCCCCCCTTTCAGTTCTGGACGTGAACGACGAGAGCCCCACCTTCTTCCCAGCCATCTACAACGTCTCACTGCCCGAAAACGTGGCCCGGGATTTCAAAGTGGTGCGGCTCAACTGCACGGATGCTGACGTGGGGCTGAACGCTGAGCTCAGCTACTTCATCACAGGTATGAGCCCCTCCCAAAACGCTGCAAAGGGGAACTTTGGTGGCTGGGAAGGAGCAGGCTGCCCCAGACGGGGGCCAGGGTGTTCCGCACATCAGCGCTGCCTTTCCCAGCCCCTCCAAACCTTATCCCGTATCGCCCTCTGCCGCGCAGCCCCGCTCGGCTCCCCGCCACTGTTCCTTGTCCTTGCTCGGGGTGAACCCTTGCCCCCCCCCCCCGAGCATCCCCCTACCCTTCTCATGTCACTGGGACTTGGCCAGGAAAAGCACAAGGATGGGCTTCACGCCACCGGGGTGGCACTGGTGTAGCGTGCATTGGGGGCTGGAAGCCGCTCTGGAGTTTTAGGGCGTCTCGGAGCCCCGGGTGTGGGTGGTTTTGGGGGGGCAGGGGTGCCACCCGGGCAGTGCCTGGCTCAGCACCGCAGCTGCAGCACCTGCGGTAGGGAGGCCGGGGAAGCCCCTGGTCACGCTTTGACTTGCAAATTGCACATGAGGCGTTCAGCCCTCCAGGAAGAGGGCAAACCCCGAAACGTCACCGGAGAGTCCCCCTTCAAATACATCCCCGCATCCCTATGGCAACAAGAAGTTTTTGAAGGTCTCCCCATCCCCTTCCGGCAGACGCTGCCCTCGTTAGTCCCCATCCGGCCTCTGCGTCCTCCGCTCTAGCCCTGGACCAGCCAAGGGACCTGGCTTTAAGCAGCCAGGGGCTCAGACCCGGTTTGCTCCCCATTTTAACCCAGCTCTTCAGCACATTTAGAGCCAGGCGGGCAGCTGAACGGCTGCGGGTCCAAAAGGCAGGCGGCCCGGGGCAGGAGGAGAGCGGGGATGTCCCAGGCAGAGCAGAGAGGTCCTGACGCAGATTGGCACCCTGCAAGGGTCAGAAAAACGGTGGGAAACCCAGGGAGACGGGGTTCGGTGCTCGCCGCGGGGCATCGCCGGGCACGGAGTCTTCACCCAAAGGGGTGAGGCGTTATCTGGGGGAAGTTTGTTTCCCGTGGAAAAAAAATCAGAGGGAACTGGAAATGGGCAATCACCTGGGTTTCGTTTAATTTACACCTTTAATTTACACCTTTAATTTACACCTTTAATTTACACCTTTAATTTACACCTTTAAAAGTGGACCATGTGTACTGATGTCTCCCCCTTCAAATACATCCCTGCATCCCTACGGCAACAAGAAGTTTTCGAAGGTCTCCCCATCCCCTTCCGGCAGACGCTGCCTTCGCTGCTTCGCTTAGGAGAAGAGATGAGCTTGCCCCACGCTCGCCTTGCTCAAAACCTTGCAAAACACGGCCCTTCAGGAGGGCAGGCTGAGTGCTTGAGGTTTCCACGGCCGGGCTGACCCCGTGCCCAGGCTGCAGCATCCCCCGCGGCGTGGGCTCTGCTCCCCGCATCCGGACAACGGGTAACCTGGACCTCGTCCTTCTTGCTGCAGGTGGCAACCAGGATGGCAAATTCAGCGTCGGCTTCAGGGATGGGGTGGTGAGGACAGTCGTGAGCCTGGACAGGGAGACGGTGGCGTCGTACACGCTGACCCTGGAGGCCATCGGTAAGGATTTCCCACCGTTCCGGTGGGACGACTGCCGCGGGCCTCGGAATTGTGGCAGAGGGACGGCGAGCTTTGAGGTGCTCTACAGACCAGAGCCTGCGGTTGGCGTTAGCATTTCACAGCCCACGTGCATTAATGTCTCCCCGTTCCACCATGACTTTTGCAGAGAGTAAACTCAGCCCTCGGGCTCATCCAGCCCCAGGGCTTTCCCTTTCCCCCAGGGAAGGCAAGACCCCCATTCCTGAGAGGCTCTGTGCCATCCGGGGGAGACCCCCACCCAGAAATGCCATAGCCATGGCATCGTTCCCCTAACGCCATGCCAACCCTTGGCTGCCGATTAATGCAGAGCCACCTGGCACGGGCAGGGGGCCTACATGCCAAACGCCTCTTGGCCACCATCCCCAGAGCTTTATAGCCATGGGCCTGTTTACAGAAGACTCGGACGTCCCTTTAGAAAAGAGAAATAAGTGGCCCGATCAGAAATCCCGAGGGCACGGCATTGCAGGTGCCATGGGGTCTGCCGTGGGGATGCTGCACCAGCTGGGCACGCAGGACTGGATCCCAAGTGGTAAAGGATCCATTCTGCCCCTCGGGTGGGTATCAGACTGCCTCTGTTCTCCCAGTCACCGGATCCCCCCGGCTCCAGCTGGGTGGATTTAGTTCTCACTTGCATCAGGCACATTGGAAAAACCAAACTCAATCTTTGCTCCCCATTGCCGCATCCTTCGTGGCAAAAGCAAGACTCCACCATGTCCTTATCTACTGAACATCGACCGGTCCTGGTCCTCTTTGGCCGCAAGCTGAGCTGGGTCTACGGAAAACTCATCGGGGTTTTGCTTTTCGTTGGGGCTGGCTGCAGCCGACCGGACCCATGCTGGCTCCCTGCGGTGGCCGAGGTGCAGAGTGGCTCCGGAGGTGCTGCGGGGCAGACCCCTGCCCATCTTCATCCCCAGCTCCCTGCCCCCCAGCAGTCCCTTCCAGCATCCATCGCCCTCTTAGTCTATGGAGGTGCAAACCCTCGGTAGTGACCAGTTGCATTCCCAGCCTCGCTGGGCAGTGGCTCCATGGCAGACTTTGGGGGCGGTTTGGCTTTTCTTTCTCTTTCAGGATAGGCAGAAAAAAAAAAACAACCATGTGGTTCAGTGTGGGATTTGGAAGCTGCAGAAAAGGATGATAGGACAAGGGGGAATGGTTTGAAGTTGCGCCAGGGCAGGTTTAGGCTAGACATTAGGAAAAACTTCTTCACCGAAAGGGTTGTCAGGCTCTGGAAGGGGCTGCCCAGGGAGGTGGTCGAGTCCCCATCCCTGGAGGTATTTAAAAGAAGGATGGATGAGGTGCTGAGGGCCAGGGTTTAGTGGTGGGATGGCAGGGTTAGGGGAACGGTTGGACTCGATGATCTTAAAGGTCTTTTCCAACCAAAGTGATTCTATGATTCTATGAAAGATGAAGGATTTGGGTTTAGAAGTTTTGGTCCTGTTATTTTCAAGCAGCCAAGGGCTGAGCACCACCTGTGCGAGGAGGAGGTGGAGGTTACCAAATATTTCTCTCCCGTACAGACAACGGCCCCACGGGGAACCGCCGCACCGGGACTGCCACCGTGTACGTGACCGTCCTGGATGTCAATGACAACCGACCCATCTTCCTTCAGAGCAGCTACGAAGTCAGCGTCCCTGAGGACATCCCGGCCGCCAGCAGCATAGTGCAGGCACGTGGCTCCCTCCCACCAGGGCCCTGGGGTGGGTGAAGGGGGTCCCCTGCTCTCTGGGCCCCGGCACCGATGCTGGGAGCTGCTGGAAGCCCAAGGAGGACATTTTCTCTCCCCACCGGTGGTCGGTTCCTCTGGTCCAGGGCGAGATGTGTTCTCGCTTGCGCGTTCCCCTGCTCCTTCGCTAACCCAGGCTGTGGGCACCGGGGAGGAGACAGCAAAGTGGAAGGGAAAAATAAAAAGCTCACCCCATTTCTTCAGGGGGTGAGGAGCAAACCCAAGCCCTGGGTTGGCGAGGCCCCTCTGCCTGGCTGCATCCCTGCTTTCTCCCTCCTCCCAGCCGAGAAGGGATGGAGAGCGGAGATCTCAAGGGAGAAGAGGGCATGCAAAGAGATGCTCTGAGGGGGGGCGGGGGGGAAACCGGAGGGAAAAAAGCGTTTGGACTTTGCTTTGGTTTTTGTTCCTCTTTGAGGGAGCGGTGGGCAGAGCTGAATGGCTCAGTGAGGACCGAATGAATGCGGGCATTCACTCGGCCTCGGCGAGGGCTTCCAGCATCCCTTCAAATCCAGGGCTCTCCTGGAGCCAGCACCAAAGGCTCTTTGCAGAGGGGCCTGGGAAGGCTCCCCCTGCCTTGAATACCCCTCCCGGCACGGGGAAAGGGGCAGCTTTGTCCCTGGCTCCGGCGGGCAGGGTGAGGCAGCGGGAGGGAAGAAAGGAGCTTTTTCCCTCTTGCCACAAAGGTTTGCTGGTCGTCACGCTGGGGGTGGCCGGTCCCGAGCCCTGCGGCTCCGCATCACCTTGTTGTGCCACAGCACGGTGGAGGTGACACCCCCCGAGCACCGCGCCTGGCTCTGGGGTGGGGAATCCGCCGGTCATGCCTGCACCCGGGGGGGGTGGAGGTGGGCAGGGGAGCGGTGCCGGTGGAGAGGAGCCCTGCTCTGGGACTCCCAAAACTGAGCCGGTTTTGCAAATTGGAAGACGGCGAACGGGGGAAACCCGAGTCGGATGCCAAAGTCCCGTTTCTGAGAGCACAATTCCCAAAGGGCAGGGATGCCCTTGGCAGGCTGTGGCAACGGAGAGGCGTTATCTGGGGGAAGTTTGTTTCCCGCGGGGAAAAAAAAAAAAAATCAGAGGGAACTGGAAATGGGCAATCACCTGGGTTTCGTTGAATTTACACCTTTAATTTACACCTTTAAAAGTGAACCATGTGTACCGATGTCTCCCCCTTCAAATACATCCCCACATCCCTATGGCAACAAGAAGGTTTTCGGAAGGTCTCCCCATCCCCTTCCGGCAGACGCTGCCCTCGTTAGTCCCCATCCGGCCTCTGCGTCCTCCGCTCCAGCCCTGACCAGCCGAGGGACCTGGCTTTAAGCAGCCAGGGGCTCAGACCCGGTTTGCTCCCCATTTTAACCCAGCTCTTCAGCACATTTAGAGCCAGGCAGGCAGCTGAACGGCTGCGGGTCCGAAAGGCAGGCGGCCCGGGGCAGGAGGAGAGCGGGGATGTCCCAGGCAGAGCAGAGAGGTCCTGACACAGATTGGCACCCCGCAAGGGTCAGAAATGGTGGGAAACCCCGAGAGACGGGGTTCGGTGCTCGCCACGGGGCATCGCCAGGCACGGAGTCTTCACCCAAAGGGGTGAGCTCGATGGCTGAATGTGACATGAGCTGTGGACCGGGAAGAATTAAACCACTTTTTCTTTTTCCTACCGATTCCTGTAAGCACTTCAGATTACCCGCTGGCTCTTGTACCCTCTCCCAGCAGAACCGAGCAGCTCAGCCTCGCGTGGTGGCTTTCCAAGCTGGCAACACCTGCCAGCCTCAAAAGGCCCCTTTAATGCATTTCTGGGCGTGTTTTCCTGCTCCTGCTGCTCGTGTATTGAAGCAGGTTTCCAGCAGACAGCTGTAGCCTGCATCCTTCCGAGCATCAGCCGCGGCAACCCACGGCTCGGTGCCCGGGGAAGGCGGGGGGACGGGGACCGGGCAGCACGTGGAGGGCACGAGCCTTCCTCAGGAGCACATCTCCGGGGGCAATCTCAGCTGAGGATTGCTTTTTGTGGAGCACATTTGCCCCAGGATGCCTCTCCTCAAGGCGATGTTCGTTGGGCAGCCAGGTTGCTCTGCTCTCGCCCAAGCTGTTTGTTCAGGTGCCTCACGACTTGCACAATGTTTTCCAAAAGAAATTAAGCAGCAATATTTTTTTGGACTGCCCGGTGATAGCTCCGTGCGGGTGTAGTTTGGATGCCTCCACCTTTCCTGCTAGGAAACAGTAACCTGGAAAGCGTTCAGGAACCTTGACATAGCAAAATCTCCTGTCGCCTTGCGGAGCCTGGAAATGAGCTGCTTAAAGGGGCTCTGCCGGGATGCTCAGGATGCCAGGGGCTGCTGGAGGAGGGAACTGAGCCTGAACCAAAATCTGGGGAAAGAATAGCGCTGCGGGGTGAGCTGGTTCCTGTGGAGCAGGATCACATTTTGGTGGACTCCATGATGTCCCAGCCCTGGCTGGCAGGGGAGCTGCTGGGGCAGGCGAGCTGGCTCTGGGACACCGGCCGACTCCTCCTGAAGGTGTCGATGGAGCATCGCAGGGAGCCCAGCCGCTTCCAGAGCCTCAGCTGGGGCTCGCTGCCGTCCGCCGGGTGATGGGGCATGCACTCGCGCGGCCCGGAGCCCGGCTGGTCCAGCGCCGCCGGCTTGCAGAGGGTGACAAAGATGAGGAAGGTCGCCAGGAGGAGGAAGATGCAGACGAGCGCGATGATGACGGGCAGCGGGTCTGCCTTCTCGGGGGATGTGGTAATGGGTGGGACCAGCTCGGTGGTTGAAACCAGAAGCCTCAGGAGAGGTGGGGTGGGAGAGGTTCCGTTGCCAGCGTCCTCTCTGCTCATCTTCCCTGCAGCGCAGGAGGTGACAGAGAGAAGCGACACGGGTGATTAGCACCTAGCAGCTGGACAGACAGACACCCCCTGTCCAACCTGATGGATTTTTGGCTTGCTTCGATGTCCAAGGTCCTCCCGGCCGTGTTTTCTGTGGCACAGGGTGACAGGAGCCTGTCTGCTTTGCCAGCAGGCAAAGAGTGGAGGAAGGATTTATATCTGTCCTGAACCAAAGTGCAAAACCGTCAGAGAAATCGAGCTCAGGTAGCACCACGGGCACGCTGGACCACGGCCCCACTGGTGGCACTGGTGGAGAATGCACACACACGTTGCGTGAAGCTTGTCTGGGAGCGGTACATAACCGTACGCTAGAGAAAGTCCAAAATCCTTCCCCCACACTACTGGGGTTTACTTCTTCTCTATTCCCCAGAAATGTGGTTTTGCTGATTTGGCTGTCATTTGGGGTTTTTTTGTTTTTTTTTTCTTATTCCCTCTCCCCCCAAAGAAAATGGAAAATCGGTTGAACCTCCGCCCAGATCACTCCCCACCGAGCTGCACTATTGCTCTAGCAATTTTTTTTTTGCAGGGGTGAAGCCCAACGCCCCCACCTGACTTGTGCCAAAAAAATCCTCTTGGATTAGGTGGTTTTCTGACCCAGTTTCAGGTTCAGACATGTCGCGGGTTTCTCAGCCAGATCTGCAAAGAGTGCTGCAAACCAGCTTCCCAAAGCCTCCTCGGTGCTCTAGCCCGTAGGCTGGAGCTCAAGCTTCATTCTGCTGACTTCCCTACGGGGGTGTGGGAGGTAGAAGAGCGATGGAGCGCTGTTGGACTGGTCCATGGCTGGGCAGACTCCTGGCAAGGATGGCTTTGGATTGAGCCAATTTAAAATTAAGAGCTGAAGGGGGGAAAGGCAGGGCTGCAGGGACTGATGGGGTCTCCGGGGCTGCTCTTGCAGCCACCATCCCAAAAGCCACGCAGGTTTGTGTAGGCAGCAGCCAAACGTTCAAAAAAGGGGGGAGGAGACTTCAGCGACGTGTCTTTAATCGCTGACCTGGAAGCTATGAGATGCCCCGGCAAGAGAGGGGCCCAGTGGAAAGCGAGGTGGGGTGGAAACAACTGGGGGGGTTCAGCCTGGAGCAGAGGAGGCTGAGGGGAGCCCTCATCGCTCCCTACAACTGCCTGAGAGGAGGGGGGAGCCGGGGGGGTCGGGCTCTGCTCCCAGGGAAGGGGCGATGGGACGTGGGGCAACGGCCTCAAGTTGTGCCAGGGCAGGGTGAGGTTGGGCCTGGGGAACAATTCCTTCCCCAAAGGGCTGTCAGGGGCTGGAAGGGGCTGCCCAGGGAAGGGGTCGAGTCCCCACCCCTGGGGGGATTTAACAGCCGGGCAGAGGCGGTGCTGAGGGCCAGGGTTTGGGGGTGGGATGGCAGGGGTAGGGGAACGGTTGGGCTGGGGGAGCTTAAAGGGCTTTTCCAACCCAAACGATTCCGGGATTCTCTGAGATGCTGCGTCGGAAGAGACGAGCGCATCGCTCGCTGCCGAGGTTGCGCAGGAGGAAGCAACCTCAAGCAAACAGCGTGAGCTGCCAGGCTCAGGGGTCCTTGAACTGGGGGGCTCTGCACCCCAGCCATGCCCCCAGTGTGCGGGTGAGCTCTGCCAGGACCCTGCCTGGTCCCGGAGGGGGCTGATGGCTCCTGCAGGACCCACGCTCCTCCCCTTGCGGGCGATGAGCTGAGATATGGAGGGACTAAGGTCAGAGGCTGCCACTCGGGTCGGGTGCCGGGGTTTGAGGCACTTGGGAGATGCGACTGGTTTTTGGGATGCTTTGCATCGCCTGGGCTGGGGCATTCAAAGCTGCCATGCTGGTGACCTCAGGGCAAGGACTGTATCGGCCCGGTCACAGCTCGGAGGCTCCGGGGGGGACGTGGCCACTTCCATGGGTCAGAGCCAGGTCTGCACTCAGAAAATGGGAAATGCAAAAAGAAATGGGTCGACATCTGAGAAAACCTTAACTTGGGCAAATCCCCGTGCATATTGCAAGCAGGCTCAGGCTTTCATGCCGCCCTGCTCCAAAGTGATGTTTTCACCTCTTTTCACCCCAAAAGCATTTCTTTATCATTTTCTTTACCCTCCTTACCTGGCTCAGCCCCTTCCCCTTCAGCTCTGGGAGCCAAGCAGCCCCTGGGATCCCACCCCAGGGACCCCCCTGCTCCGCCGGCGGCTGCTCCTGTCCACTGCCCAGGGACCAGGCATGAAAAGCAGCAGGCAGGGCTACCGCTGGCCCCACACACCAGAGGCAGCCCGAGTCAAGGTTACCAGGGCTACCTGAATCCTGGCATTGGCTAGCTGCATGTGGTTTGGCGTGGTGACCTTATACTGTTTGTTAGGAGCGAGCCGGGAGGCGTGGGTAATTGCTTCGGGTTGTTTTTTTGCTCTGTTGGTGGTGGCTGTAGGGGTTTTTTTCTTTACTTTTAGAGCCAGCTGACTGTGTCCCCTAGAAACCCATCAGGAGGGATCAGACTGATGTTTTCCCAGGCTTTTTCCAGCCATGCTCTCCTCTCTCCCGCTTCCCATCCATCCTCTCCTCTCGCCCAGCTCGGCTGGCAGAGCTGCAGGGAAGGTCTGGGCTGCCCTGCGCCTGATCTCTAAGCCTTTCCAGAAACAGAGCCACTAAAAATCTGGGAAATCTTTGCAGAGTACACGTGACCATTTTTTTTTTTTTTTTTTGAGGCCAGTAAGTTTTCAATGTACTAATGTGGACAAAGGCGATTCCCCCCACCACCACCTCCTGCCTGCGACGGAGTTACGGTGGTTTCAGCAGAATTCCAACAAAAAGCCACCAAAACTGGGGCCTTACCAATGGAAAAGTCAGGGCTTGGGAAGAGCAGCGCTCCCCATGCCCATGGCATGGATGGGGATGAGGGGTGGGCACTCCGTGCCTTTCCTGAAGGGTGGCGATGGCCTGGTTGCCCACGGCATTTTGTACCCGCTGGGGCAAGCTGCTGCCTGCACCCCCCCTGGTAGCATCGCCCCTTCCCAGCATCGCCCCTTCCCAGCATCGCCCCTTCCCGGCATCGCTGGCCCAGCCGAGCCCCGCGTTGTGCTGGGTGAATAACGGGTTGATGAGGAGCGCCCAGCCCAGCAAACCCCCCCTGCCCCCCAGGGGTCATCCCTGGCCCGTGGGCTCTAACACGATGCATCCCCGCGAGGGCTCAGGACCCAGCCCTGGGCACAGGGCAGCCGAGGATCAGGAGAAAAATTGCAAAAAAGCAAAACACTCCTTGAGAAAGGGGGGGAAGGAAAAAGAAATTACTCTTGTGCATGAGCGGCGTTATTCTGGGCGCTGCCTGCCTGGCCTGCTGCAGCTGCCTACTTTGGCAGGAGTTTTTCCATATGCTCTCCTTCCCTTTTCTCAAACTTCTGCAAAGAAAAGGCTGTTTTCAGGCACTTTGCTGCCTGTAATACAGCTCGGATGAAAGGCAGCTCTCTTTCCCCTCCCCATCTCACTTAGAGACCCTTTCCTGGAGCTCCCCAGCTTGTTGGTTTGGTTTTTTTTTTTCCCAGTGCCCTAAGACTTTCCACTCGCTTACAGGAGGAGGTAATGCCGGAGGGCACCAGACCCCCAGCTTAGCAAACCTAAATAGTGGGGGTACGGAAGGCGAGGGCCCGCTGTGCCCCCTCCCCCTGGCTGTCCAGCTTTAGGTAGCCGCAGGACTTTCCCCCTCTCTCGCCCCCAGGACAAGACAAAGCAACACCACGGGGAAGGGAGCAGGGATGCCTGGCTTCAAACCCACCCCAAAGTTTGCATTTCCCCTCCCCACCCCCTGTGCAGCCCTTTCCCAGGGCAGCTGCAGGGTGGCACGTCCCTGGCCTGCCTCGCTCGCCCTTCGGCGTTAGCCCAAGTGGCCGGCGGTGGGCTTGCCCGCGGGGGTTTGGGCTCCCTACCTCTCACGGGCCGGCCGAGCTCCAGCTTTGCTTGCCACACGCCTGCCTTGCCGGCTCTCCCACCGCGCTCTGCCGGCTGCCAGCCCCCTCCTCCCTTTTGGAGGGGCAAGGGAGGGTGGGAGAGGGATGGCAGCCGGGCTGGGGACGGCTCGAGCATGCAGAGCCAAGGGGGCCCCTAAGCCCCCTCCTGGGCTTTGCCAGCACAGCCGAGCCCTGGGGCTCTGCCCCCCAGGACGCGTTTCCCCGGGCTTTGCCCCTGCGGGAAGGCTGGATGGTACGGTCGTGGGCTGAGCTCCCCCTTTTCCCAGCAACTCGGCGCCAAGCCGCCTGCTTTTTTTCCATCCTTTTATTCCCCTGCCTTCCTCCTCCTTTTCTGACCCCTTTCCAGTAGCTGGGGGGTGTTTGGAAGGTGGGCTGCAAGAGGCTGGCTCTGCCTGCAGCCCCCTTTCCCTAGCGGGGGGCTAAAGCAGGCTGGAGGCACCGGCGCTCAGCTGCACAAGGTGCTTTGCACCTGCAGCAGAAAGAGCTTTTCTCCCACCAGTTGCACTCCAGTTCAATTTTTTCCCCCAGTTTGGGCCAGTCTGTCAAAGTACCGCATCTCCTCTGGGTCAAACCAGCAGCAGCCGAGCTTTTTCCCAGCAGCAGGCTTTGCCACGGCAGAGGCCGGAGCGTGCATTGGTTTAATGCAAATTATTTTATTTTATTTTTTAATGAAAACCAAATGGCTGAGCCATTTCGCCTGGTTTATGCGCCGGAGCTGCCTGTACCAAATGCTCGGGTGGGCTGGGAACGGGGTGGTTAAGGGGGTGTTCGCGGGGGGCAGTTTGCTGCTCCCATCCAGCGCTCGTGAAAACCTTCCCATTCGCTCACCTTGAAATGCATTTTTCCCAGCAGGGCAGGGAATGGCACAAGAAGCTGCAAAGATTTATCTCCCACCCCTTAGGCTTCCTTCCCACCGCCGCTGCCCCGGCAGGGTGTTTTGGCTGATGGGGTAGCTATTCCCAGGAGGGAGCCGGTGCCAAGGCAGCCGGTCTGCCCGGGCATCGCTCGCCTTCTGGGTCCATCCAGCACACGGGAGAGGAGACAGCCCAGCTCCTGCCCCAAAATGGCCTCGGGGAGCCCTGAGATGACAGACAACACCAAACTGGGTGGTAGTGTTGATCTGCTGGAGGGGAGGAGGGCTCTGCAGAGGGACCTGGCCAGGCTGGATCCATGGGCCCAGGCCAACTGTATGAGGTTCAACAAGGCCAAGGGCTGGGTCCTGCACTTTGGTCACAACAACCGCTACAGGTTTGGGGATGAGTGGCTGGAAAGCTGCCTGGTGGAAAAAGACCTGGGGGTACTGGTTGACAGCCGGCTGAATGTGAGCCAGCAGGGTGCCCAGGTGGCCAAGAAGGCCAATGGCATCCTGGCTTGTATCAGGAGTGGTGTGGCCAGCAGGAGTAGGGAAGTGATCGTCCCCCTGTACTCGGTGCTGGTGAGGGTACACCTGGAATACTGTGTTCAGTTTTGGGCCCCTCACTCCAAGAAAGACGTTGCATTGCTGGAGCGTGTCCAGAGAAGAGCAACCAAGCTGGGGAGGGGTCTGGAGCCCCAGGCTGCTGGGGAGCGGCTGGGGGAGCTGGGGGTGTTTGGTCTGGAGAAGGGGAGGCTGAGGGGAGACCTGATCGCCCTCTACAACTGCCTGAGAGGAGGGGGGAGCCGGGGGGGGTCGGGCTCTGCTCCCTGGTAACAGACGATAGGATGAGGGGGAATGGTTTGAAGCTGCGCCAGGGCAGGTTTAGGTTGGACATTAGGAAAAACTTCTTCACCGAGAGGGTTGTCAGGCTCTGGAATGGGCTGCCCAGGGAAGGGGTCGAGTCCCCACCCCTGGGGGGATTTAAAAGAAGGATGGATGAGGTGCTGAGGGACAGGGTTTAGTGGTGGGATGGCAGGGTTAGGTTAAAGGTTGGACTCGATGATCTTAAAGGGCTTTTCCAACCAAAGTGAATCTATGATTCTATGAGGGTGGAAGAGCTGGGGTGGGAGGGATTGCTCTCTGGCTGTGAAAGGAAGATTGCTGGGTCCATGGTGGAAGACGGAGCAAGGCACAGGGCTGTGTCCGCCCATAGAAACAAGAGCTGAGCCGGCCGGGGACAGGGGAACACAGCATGCACGGCGCATGGGTGGGAAATCCAGATCGTTTGCAAGCACAGGGTCAGCATTTTCAAAGATTTCTGCTGGTTTGGTGGAGGGGAGCAAGAGCGGTTCAAGGCATCGCAAAATTGCGTGTTGGAAGAGCATCTCTGCCTCCCGCCAGAGCCACGTGGGGCTGGGGGTGAAATCCAGCCCAGGGAGTTAATGCTGAGCCCCTGTAAGTGGCCTTGCTGTTCCCTTTGCAGCAACCACTTCTATTTTCAGCACAAGTCTGGGCACAAACCCCCACCTGCCTGGGAAAGGGAAAGCCCTGGGTGATGCTTTTAGGCAAAAGATGCCGGGGGAAGCAGGCGAGAGGATAAAGGCTGAGGCATCCCCCACCTCCTTGCTCCGGGGATCCGCGAGCGGTTTGGCTGCTTCGTGGGAAGCGGTTTTGGCAGCGGGGAGCCACAGCGGCTGGATGCCAGCTGGGAAGGAAGCCCCCCAGCCCTGCTGCCCCTCGCCGGGTCCCGCTTCCCAGCTGCCGGGGCCGGCAGGCTGCTGGCTGGGGTTTGCGGGGGAAGCAGTGCAGTCTTGTGCAGCGACACCAGAGGGGACCCGCGTCTTGGCTTTCCCAGAGCGGATGCCTTATTCGGTACGTGCACGCACCGTGCAGCGCAGCGCAGCAGAGGGGTGCTCCCGCCTGCTGCTCGGGGTCTTGCGAGGACTCAGAGGAGTGCCCAAACCACCAGCATGCACTAGGCTGGTTGCATTCAGGTTTTCTTCGGTATTTTTTTGCATGTGTTGCTGCTTGGGTGACTTGGCCATAGCTGGCAGTGAGAGGGTAAATGCAAGCAGCTCTCGGAGCCAATAGACCCAGGTGGCCCAGGGTGGGTCATTGCTCTAACATGGTGCATGATGCACCCCGATGCCATGGGCTGGGTGCCCGGCAGGCACAGGAGCAGCTCTCCCTGCCCGGCCCGGGCCAGCTCTGTGGGAAGGGAGACTCCATCCCTGGCAGCATCTCCAGCAGGGCAAGCATTGGCGTGCAGGGCAGGACCGATGGAGGCACCTCCAGCAGCTTGCTGACCCACAGATTCCATGGCATGGTCCTCAGGCTCAGGTCCTGCCCACCCAACAGCTTAACCTGGCAGCTGAGGGCTCCCAAGCCTGCTACCCCTGCTGTCCCATGGCGAGGGGACGGTAACTTATTTTGCTTTGGAAGTTGGTGAGCTCCCTGGCTCAGGTGGAGGAGCAGGATGTCCAGCCTCAGGCAGGGCAGGGGTGACTTGTCATGGCCTGGAAATCTCTGCTCTTCACCTTCACTGCTTTTCTTTTCTCGTGAAGGTGAAAGCCACCGACGCGGACGAAGGCGTTAACGGGAGAGTGTGGTACAGGATCGTCAAGGGTAAGTCCAGGCGCCCCTTCGCGCCCCGGTGCATTTGCACCAGGCTCTGGCCAGCCGCACGCACCGCCCCGTCGCCCTCTCCATCCTCACAAACATTTCGCCCACCCCTGAGCCAAACTTCAGCACTGGGGTTAATTGCCAGGGGATGATTTGTCATTGATGGAGACACCTAGATGCCATAGCTCCTGGCGTGACCAGGGCCAAACCTTCCTGAGCTGAGCCTGATGTAGCTGAAGGTGATGGGAGGCTTGGGTTTTGCTTCAAGATTTGCCTCCGAGGCAGCCCCCCGGGGAGGGCTCGGTGCGTCACCAGGACCGATGGAGCGGCGGTGGGCAGCATCCATCTCTTTCCTTCCCCTCCACCAGGGAACGAGCACAACAATTTCCGCATCAATCCCAGCACGGGGCTGGTGATGCGAGGCATGCGGCACCTGGACAGGGAGCAAAACTCCTCTCACGTCCTGGAGGTGGAGGCGTACAACACGGAGCAGGGACCCATGAGGAGCTCCGTGCGGGTAAGGACCCCGCGGCCACCGAGGGGTGGGCAGCAGGGCTGGGCTCCTGCAAAATATTCAGGATGCTTCATCGCAGAGCAATCGTTTCCAGCCCTTGCGAAAGCGTGCAGGATGTTTGAGCGCTCTGGTATGGAAATGCTGATGGAAAGTCTCCGGGGGCTGCCCGTGGGTGGAGAAGAGCTTGTTGGGGTTTTTTTTTGTTGGGTTTGGTTTGGGTTTTTTTTATTTTCCTGTGACATTTCGGTATGATGAGGCTGCTAAGCACTGAGGCAGTCGGTGTCAGCGGGAGGTCGGCTCTCCCGGTGAGATGCGGCTCTGCTGCTGGGAGGAAGAGCTGAGCCCCAGCCTGTTGGAAACGGGGTCCCCTGGCCAGGCACCTATTTCAATAAGCCAGGACCTCGTGGCAATAACCTTCAGCAGCGATACAGCAGCTTCCCACGGTTCCCACGAACCCAGCCCTCTGGTTCCATCTATTTTTAGAGCACTGAGTTCATGGCGGGCGCTGGCCGAGCGCGACGTGCCCGCAGCACCAGCAGCGAGCAGAAAACCAGGAGAAAGGAGGTTCCCCCGGGGAAAGGGGAGAAAATGCAAGCCCGACCCACTTGAGCAAAATTTCCCACCGAGTCGTCGGCGTTTCTACGTTACAGGGTCTCTAGCTGCAAGGTTTCCAGGCGGGCACCCCAAAGCACGGAAGAATTAATACAGAGACCGCTCGCGGCGGGGTCAGACCTTCCCCGGCCAGGGAAAGACTGAGTCACTCCGACCACGCGTGCTTGCCTAAACCTACGATGCTAAACTCACCCGTGGTTTCTCGGGGTGCTTTTGCAGGTGATCGTCTACGTGGAAGACGTCAACGATGAGGTGCCGGTCTTCACCCAGCGGCAGTACAACCGCCTGGGGCTGCGGGAGACGGCGGGGATAGGGACTTCGGTGGCGGTGGTCCGGGCCACCGACCGAGACACAGGTAGGAAGATGGGGGGGGAGCTTACAGAAACACCCAGTTTGGAGGGAAAGTGGTGAAATCGGCCGTTGCACGGATCCTGGCTTGGCTAGGCTGAAATCCCTGTGTGGCTTTGCTCCGGGGTCGGGGTCGGCATCGGTGGTGCCTGCCTCTTTGGGATGGGTGGTCCAACCGGCACCGTGGTTCCTTCTCCTGCCCCAGGGAACGGCGGTCTGGTGAACTACAAAATCCTGTCGGGCGCCGAAGGGAAGTTTGAGATCGATGAGAGCACGGGCCTCATCACGACGATCGAGTACCTGGACTATGAGACCAAAACCAGCTACCTGATGAACGTCTCTGCCACGGACCAAGCCCCCCCCAACAACCAGGGCTTCTGCAGCGTGTACGTCAGCCTGCTGAACGAGCTGGACGAGGCCGTGCAGTTCTCCAACAGCAGCTACGAGGCCGTGATCGTGGAGAACATCCCCCTGGGCTCCGAGGTGCTCCGGGTCCAGGCCCGTTCCATTGACAACCTCAACCAAATCACCTACAAGTTCGACCCCAACACCAACGCCCAGGCGCTCTCCCTCTTCAAAATCAACGGGATCACTGTGAGTAGCCACGGAGCGGTCCCTCCTGGCTTGGGTGTCCACTGTGGGCTTTGGTGTTGGTGGCTGACGTAGCTGTTCATCCCTGGCAGGGTGTGATCACCGTCAAAGGCCAGGTGGATCGAGAGAAGGGGGATTTCTACACCTTGACGGTGGTGGCCGATGATGGAGGACCAAAGATTGACTCTACAGTGGTGAGTGGCTTCTACCCACTTCCTCACCATCCTTCGGATGGGCAGAGCTGCCCTCAGGTCACCTCCTTCTTCCTCTGGCCTGGGACTGCATGGCCTAGTTGTTCACTCCGCTCCGGCCACCAGCATCTGGAAACCCTAATTTGGGGGAAACCCTGCATTTGCATAAGCACGGACCCGTGCCTTTTGGCTGCTGCATGTCATAGGGTGGGATGTCTCAGAACGAAAGAAAAAAAAAAAAAAGCCAAACCAAACCCATCCCAAACTTTTTTTGGAGCTTGCAGGTCGCTTAGCAAGCTAAAACAGTTCTGAGGGAGGTAAATTTGGGGGCCTTGAGGTACTTGGGGGTGGTTTGTGTTTAAGAGGGTTATATTTGGCAGTTTCAAAGGCAGCCGAGCAGGGGGGTGATTTGCATTTCTCTGCTGGGGCAGAAGCACGCCGGGTGCAGGGTGAGCCTGGTCCCCGTGCCACAGGCAGGGGTAACTCGGCCAACACCTCCCAAATCACACTGGTTTGGGCCAGCTGGAGGAGCGGGACCTCGGTGGGGTTTGAAACCGGAGGCTGGCCCGCAGAGATGGGCAAGAGCTCTGCCTTCCGAACGCTCCCAGGCCTTGGAGCGTCCGTTGCCTCTAAAAAGGATGCTGGGTGACAAAGGCAGCGATGCTGCAAGCGCTGCCTGTCCCCACCCATGGGTGCCAGCGGCCGTGCTCTTGTCTGAGCCTCTCCCAGGGCTAGGGGTAAATCCACCAAGCTTATCTAGAAAAAAAAAGAGGGGGTGCACCAACAGGGGAGCCTCCGAATGACCGTAGGGGGGTACCCGCGGCCCCCAGCACTGCCAGGGTGGGATGCACAGGGGGATGTGTGCCCTAACCCTTGTTATTTTTGTTTTCTCTGCTTCCCCCTCTGCTCCCCTCCAACAGAAGGTAAGCGTGTCCGTCGTGCTGGCATCACCCCAGGGTCCAGGATCCATCCCGAACTCCGCACCGAGCTGCGGGGATGGTCTTGGGGGGAGGGCTCCAGCCCCATCCCACCAGCACCAGCCCCTGTGATGCCCCCCGGGGACCTGGTGCCGGCCAGCAGAAATCCCAGAAATCGCCCTGATCCGGCACTCGGGACGGCAGCTGCCGGATCCATCGCGGCGTCTGAACGGGCTCTCCCCGCTCCTGGCTCTCTGGTTTTAATATTATTATTTTAATATTATTATCGTGACAACAATAACAGCATCGCCCCGAGGCGCGCAGCTCGCTCCCGGCTTCCTCCGGGATGTTGTCACCTTCAGCCTGGCCACACCTGGGGGCTCGGGGCACCCGAAAATAGAGTCCCGGGAACAGCAAAGCTCTTCCTCTCGCTCTCATTTCTGTGTGGCGTTGGCAGCTCTTTGATTGCAAACGCGATGAGAACATTTCCTCTGGCTCCCCCCTCGCCTCCGCGCTGCGGCAGGGCGCTGAGCATCTCCTGCTCCATCTCTCACTTGTCCAGGTGCCTTTTCCCAGGAGGGAGCTCGGGAATTCTCCATGCCCAGCTTGCCCTGGTTTAGTAAAACGCAGGCAGCCCCGACTTCTTTGTCCCGTTTAGCTTTAAAGCAAACCCTGCCCAAGCTCTGGTGCTGGGGGCACGGGCGAAATCCCTGCCGGTGAAAGGCTCAGCAAAGGGGGCCCCTGCAGCAGCGTGGGCTGCTCCGTGCCCAGCTGCTTGGAGGATAAAAACCAGAGGATGCTCCATAGAAACATCCACCACTTGAGAGCCGCAGCATCCTTGCGCTCCTTCTCCAGCCTCCAAGCAGCCCGCCTCCTC
>JADKXX010007583.1:0-13365 GCA_017310255.1 Butorides virescens
GGACCAGCAGGAAGGAGCAGTGGCTACACACCCATGGAAATGCCACCGAAGTGACACAAGAGGCGGCAGGGCGCAGAATAGGAATTGCTTTCAGGAAGCGCCTCGGCAAGAGCTCGATAATTAAGCAATAAAACACAATCAGGCGTGAGAAAAGACAACTTATTTCCTGACAGTTTAATTCCTGCACCTGGGGGGGGGTGGTGGTGTCTCAATTTGATGATGAGAAATGAAATACGAGTAATAGCCAGTGACACTTCGCTGTGAGGGAGCGCTGCTCCTGATTAATAGCTTTGCATTAAAGTTATTGCCCTGTTAGGATTTTCTTATCTATTTAATACATGGTCAGAGCTGGTTGGAGAACAGAATTTCTGTTTTGATTTCCCCCGTAATGGGACTATCCAAAAATAATTAGCCGGGCTCCTAGCCCATTACACAGCCTTCACCTTTGCACGCACACTGGTTTTTTACACTCTTTCGGGCTGTGCCAGCCTAGAAAGGACCTAGCGCGCGGTTTTTCTGCGGCGGGGAATCGAGCTGGTTCATTGCAACAAACGGGAGATGCTGTCACGTATGGAAAAAGAGGCGCGAATCCGGCGGGCGGCTTTGGCGACTTAACAGCAAACGTTGCCCGTTAGTTTTATTCCATTTCTTTTTAAAAGCTAACGTAGAAAACGTATTTAATTCCTGAGTTTCAAACCAAAAGCAAACGGCGGAGCCTTCCAGCCTGCGGCTGATTCTCAGCTGAGCTCTCAGCGGCAGGGCCGGTAGCCTTGGTTAATTTTTTGCCCGAAGATGCATCGATTAATAAAACATCATTTGCAATAAGCTCTGCAAAAACAGCACCCGGGAGCTGGTGAAGGAGAGCAGCCTTCTGCTCGGCTGCTGGGCCTTGGGGCAACGGGTCTGGAGCCTCGAGCACCTCAACGCCTGGAAAAACCCCACTCTGCATTAGGATGATATTATTATTTACGTATTTTATATGTTACGCGGTGCACGTCATTTATGTCGCGTATCTCTGCCGCTCACTCCGACATCTTGCCTTGCAGAACGTCGGCGGTGGCACGGCGGTGGCCCAGGTCCGTGCCACCGACCGGGACGTCGGCCTCAACAGCGTCCTCTCCTACTACATCACCCGCGGGAACGAGGACCTGACCTTCCGCATGGACCGCGTCACCGGCGAGATCGCCACCCGGCCCTCCCCGCCGGACCGCGAGCGCCAGAGCTTCTACAGCCTGGTGGTCACCGTTGAGGATGAGGGCAACCCTTCCTTGTCGGTGAGCCACCAAAACGTGGGTTGTCAGGGGAGGAGGATGGATGGAGCTGGGCGGCACTGCGGGAGCCAGCTTGGCGTTGAGACGTTGAGCATGGAAGGGGCGAACAGGCACGGGGCGTGATGTTTTGGTGATGTTTCGGTGACCCAGCCATTGGGGTTGTGCCTCAGGATCCAAATCTGCTGAGTACAGGTTTGATCCCAAGCCTCCTTTGGCACCTGGTCCTGCAGGACTCCTTCTTGCAGTCGTTCGGGGAGCTGCTATCTCCCATCTGTAAATGCCAAAAATCTCAAGACCATCCCAAGGGGCAAGGCTGCCGGTGGCCGCAGGAGTTGTCCTGCCCGCCAGGTCTGCCCACTCTGAGTCCGAAAGGTCTCGGGACGTTGCTCTTACCCATCTCAGGGCAGGAGGTGGCTGGAGCAGCAGCCAAACCACGGTTCAGCTCCTCATGGACCAACGTGTGTCTGCTCCGGCGCTGGCAAATGAGATGAGCTCCAGTAATTAGCACTACAGCCGTGGTGGTCCCCGCCGTTGGGGGTTTGGGCAGCTCACTGGTGGCCTTGCTGCCATCCGGAGTGCCCTGCCCACGGTGAGCAGGGTCTGGGCAGGCGTTTTGGGGGGCTGATATGAGACCCCATCCACCATCCCAGGGTCTGGGGAGGTGGCCCCGTTGCTTTTTAGCTACCAGCGTGCAGGAGAGTCACATGAGCAAATAATATTCGGGGCATTTTCCAGCCCGGAGTCCTGCCCCCCCCCGGCTCTGCGGGGAGGCGTGCAAGTGCCTGCATGCAGAAAGCGAGCGCAAACTGTGAGACGGGGAGGCATGGCACCCTGCGCGACACCCTGCCATCCTTCCTCCCCCCCACCTCCTCCCGCTATCTCTTGCCATCTCTCTGATGTCCCGGCACAGCTCTCGCTGCGAACCCCTGCTCTACATTTTGAGGAAACGTGCTGCAACCAAGCAGCGCAAACCTGCGGCTTGCGACGCTGGCTTCACGCTTTGCACTCTCAACCCCTCCCTCCCGGCGAGTTCACAGGCCTGCTCGTGCATCACCCTCTTTTTCTTAAGCCGGGCTTAAACCTAGGCAAATCTCTTTCTCCAAAATGAAAGAAGGCAGCTTCGTCTAACGGCAGCACCCGATGCTGCCGGCTCCTCCCGGATGGGTCCCCGTCGCCCCGGGAGCATCGCTGATGCTGCCGCGGGGAGGAACGCCGTGCACCCAGCCGGCAAATCCCACTGCCATGGCAATGCCCGCTTCCCTTCCCGGCCCCGGAGGGGGACAAGTGACACAGCTTCACGCTGCCAACGCCGTGCCCCAGCAGCCTGGCTTGCCCTCGGGGTTTCTGCTGCGTGACCACCAACGCCGCCTGGCGCGAGTTATGCCAGCGGCAACCAGGAAAATCCCACCGTGCTGAAGCGAGACAAAGCGGCCGGTGACCCGATTCCTGAGCGGAGAGCTTGAGCCCGAGCTTGGGGACGCTTAGGTCTTGTGAAAGGCTGGCCCGCGTGTTGCTTGGTGACCGCTGGCCTCGTGCCTGGGTGATGAAACGATGCCCGTCGGGAGTGCGTCACCTACCAGAAAGAGTGGTTTCACAAGAAGGTCCGGGCTGATGCAATGATGCACAAAAGGGGATGATCGTCTGTAGTTTGTACGTCCCTCCATGTGCTTCAAGATTTGGGTTGCTGAGTACGGGAGAGGCAGAGGAGACAGAGCTGGGAGAGGACTCGGACGTCCCGTGGTGATCTGCGATACCCAGGACACCAAGGGTGCATGGAAGCCTGGCCGTCCTCTTGGGAGCTGGAAATGCAGGGGGCAAAAGGGTAAAAAGCGGATGGTAAAAGGAAAGCGTTTACCCCAAAAAAGCATTGCAGGAAAGAAAACCTTCACAAGCTGGTGAGCTGTAACTGGAAAACCTCGGTGTCCTTGCGTGGGAATTGCAGGGGTCACCTGGGCTCTGTCTGGCCCTGGTACAAGCCCGCAGCTGCACCCCCCCCGAGGGCTGGCCCTGCTCCCGGAGTCTTTGGGATGCTTCCCACAGCAGAAGGAAGGGAGGTCTGCCCAAGGGAGCTGCCCAGGCACGGGAGCAGGATTCCTCACGGGGCTGCAGCGGGGCAGGGTGGATGGGCAAAGCTGCTCCTCGCCGCTCAGAAGCCTATCTTGCAACCTCCCCCAGCCAGGGCTGCTTCAGCCTCTGCAGTTTCTGTTCCCGCCTGCCCGCTCGGAAACTGAGAGCTCAGGTGAAGCGCGGCGGCTCCTCGCCCTCCCGGCGGCGAAGCCCCGAGGGCTGATGCAGCAGAAAGCAGCCGGCAGCGGGGCACCAGCTCCCAAGCGCTCCCAAGCAAGAGCTGCTGGGACCCGGCGAGGTCCGGGAGGGCAGGAGCACCTTGCCGGGTCACCGTCACCCACGAGCATCCTGCCCGGAGGCGCAGCGCCGTGTCATCTTCTCCAGCGGTGGCGGGGACCAAGGAGGGGTGCCAGCACCCCGTGTGCCCGGGCTCCTGCTCCAGCACATGTGGAAGGGGTCGCTGTCGCCTCTTTCCCCTAAAAGTCTTCAGTTTTCCTTCTGGCGAGCTTTCCAGGTGGGAAGCGGTCCCTGACGCCACGCAGAGCCCCGGCGTGCCGCACCGGTGCCTCTGGCGGAGAAGGCGGGCCCGCTCAGCTCGCCTCCGATGCCCACCCGCACGTGCCTGCGGCACAGGGCATCCCGAAAAATGGGATTCCTGCAGCGCAGAGAGAAACCTGTTTCCAACCAAACTTGACTCTCTCGTCAAACAGTTGCATTCGTTAGCAAACGGGCGAGACTCAGAGAGGGTTTCAAAGCGGTTGGGACCCGTGGGTAGGCAAACCCCCCCCCCCCCCCTCCATGTGCTTTTCCATCCCCATCCCCATGGGATGGGGAGAGGGAAGCTCCGGAGGCACCGGGCGAGCTCCCCCAGCAAAGGCTAGATATAAGGAAAATTAGGCTAGATATAAGGAAAAAATTCTTTACAATGAGGGTGGTAAACCACTGGAACAGGTTGCCCAGAGAGGTAGTGGAGGCCCCATCCCTGGAAACATTCCAGGCCAGGTTGGATGGGGCTCTGAGCAGCCTGATCTAGTTAGCAGTGTCCCTGCTGACTGCAGGGGGGTTGGACTCGATGACCTCTAGTGGTCCCTTCCAACCCAAAACATTCTATGATTCTATGATAAAGCTGGGGAAGGGGCTGAGCCACGGGTGGCAACAAAACACGCGTCCCACGCCCAGGGAGCGACGTCTGCCACCGTGGGGACGTTGGTGCTGGCTTCTCCTTCACCCCTCTGCCTGCGGCCAGACCATCTTGATGTTGCTTTTGCTGAAGCCAACGCCAGAGGAATCAAACCCAGGCGGCGCGAACATCCAGCCCGCTACCCGGGGATGCTCTGCCTGGTGCGGCGGGTGCTCGGGTCTGACGCTGTTTTGGTATGACTAATGTTTATGTTTGCCTAGTGGCAATTTTTTTCCCCACTTCACAACAAAAACAGAAGCAAGAGAAGGAGAAAAAAAAAAAAAAAGCAACGAAAACACCCTTTGAGTAAGAGTGCCTACCGCAAGGTTTTATCTCCTCGCCCGGGGCTGAGTCACGCTGGAGCCTGACCCACGGCAGCTTTTGGATAAGGGATGCGGGTGCTGCGTTTGGGCGGAGGGTGCTGTGAGGGCACCCCGGGGCATGGCAGGGTCCTCCGGTGTGGCTGAAGGTGGTGGCCATGGGGATGGCTGCAAGGGCACCGCCGTCCCCCCCGGGGCATCACAGGGTCCTCTGGTGTGGCTGAAGGCAGTGGCCGTGGGGATGGCTGCAAGGGCACCCGTGTCCCCCCTGGGACATTGCAGGGCCCTCCAGCATGGCTGAAGGTGGTGGCTGTGGGGATGGCTGCGAGGGCACCCGTGTCCCCTCCAGGGCATGGCAGGGTCCTCTGGTGTGGCTGAAGGCAGTGGCCGCAGGGATGGCTGTGAGGGCACCCATGTCCCCTCCAGGACATTGCAGGGTCCTCCGGCGTGGCTGAAGGTGGTGGCCACGGGGATGGCTGCGAGGGCACCCATGTCCCCCCCGGGGCATGGCAGGGTCCTCTGGTGTGGCTGAAGGTGATGGCCACGGGGATGGCTGCAAGGGCACCCGTGTCCCCACCAGGACGTTGCAGGGTCCTCCGGCGTGGCTGAAGGTGATGGCCATGGGGATGGCTGCGAGGGCACGCGTGTCCCCCCCGGGGCATGGCAGGGTCCTCCAGTGTGGCTGAAGGTGATGGCCGTGGGGATGGCTACGAGGGCACCCATGTCCCCCTCAAGACATCGCAGGGTCCTCCAGCATGGCTGAAGGTGATGGCTGTGGGGATGGCTGCGAGGGCACCTGTGTCCCCCTGGGGCATCACAGGGTCCTCTGGTGTGGCTGAAGGTGGTGGCCATGGGGACGGCTGCTCCAGCCATGCTGGCCCCAGGAGGACGGGGGGAAGCCAGCCGGAGGGAGCGTTTCCCACCGCCCGCTGCGTGTTCCCATGCCTCCGCCTCCACACAGGGGCTCTTGGCCACATCATGGGAACATCCTCCAACACCCTCCGGAGGAACTTTCTAATTTACAGGCATTGTAACTAACAAAAAAAAAAAAAAACCAAACCAAACAAAACCCATAAACATCCTTTTTTTTTTTTTTTTTTTTTTTTTTTCTTTTAATCAGCACTGATAATGAAACGGGCAAAACCATAAATTCCCCTGATCCCAAGCCAAGGATAAAATTGCAGCAGAAATAAGGCTCCTCCCGACGTGTGTCCAGCTGAAAAAGCGGCAGCCTCGCAAAGTCCGGGGCCGTCTCAAAAGTCTGGTGGGGCGGGAGGGCTCCGCCAGCGGCAGGGAGCCTCTCCCCTTCCTGTTTTGCAAAGAAGAAGGTGGCAGAAGGTTGGCCGGTGACCCTGTTTCGTCTGGCGGTGGATAAAGTTCTTTACCATCCGCTCCCGGAGGGGGATGTTCAGTCCAAGGTGCAGAAACAGGTTGATGTTGCAGAGCTTAATAAGTTAAATCCTCGGGGAGGTTTGCAGGTGGGGGTCGTCCTTCCTTCCCCGCGTTCCCAGTTTCCTGCTAGTCCGGCAACACGTGAGCAGTACACACGGCCTGGCTCTTCTCCATGGAAATAGGAATTTAGAAACTGAAATCCAGGCAAGGAAGGTTCACTTCCAGCCCCAGGGCACAGCCAGGACAGGAGATGAGGGCAGGGTTCCTGCGCTCGGCTTCATTTTTTTTAGGGCTGTCCTCCCAGCGGGGCTGGGCCGGGCGAGCGTGGCGCGGTGGCTGCCTGGCCTGGCCCGGCTGCGGCCGGGGGATGCGCTTTCCTCCAGGGTCTTTAGGCTTTCAAGGAATTTGGTGAGTCGGGAACAGGATCTGGAAAAGGGCAGACCGGGGGGTGTTAGTCCGGCTTGCAGCTGAGGGGACACGCGTCGGGAAGCGGCCAAACTCTGCTTTCCTTGACTGCGCTGGAAGGAGAAGCCCTTGGGTCCTTCCCATCTTGACGTCCCACATGATGGGAAGTTTGCGTTTCCCATTCCTGGCTGCCTCTCTCCTCCCCATCCCTCCCGCAGTGCTCCCCATGGGGGCTCAGCAGCGCCGGTCACTCACCCAGCGTCGGGAAGAAGCAGTCCCCGGGGCCGGGGGGGGACAGGGGGGTGCCGGGTTCGGAGAGCAGGCACCGGCCGGACTCGGAGGGCTGCCGGCTGGCCATGTAGGAGAGCTGGGGTCGGGGCCGTGGCTCCATGCTCGCCGAGGGGACCGCCTCAAAGACAGGGTTTTCGATGCCCTGGGTGTTGCTGCGGGAGAGGAGAGGGTGTAAGGGGTGAGCGTTTGCGTTTGTATTTCAGGAGCCTATTTTTTATCCCCAGGGTTTTGGCTGAGCGCTGGGAACAACCAAGCAGGGCAGGGAGCAGGTTTGGGAGGTGGCACCCGGGCTGAGAGCAAGCGGGGAGCCTGGCGCGGGGGGGAGGAAGCTTAGCCCAAAGGTGTTGAGCTTGGTGGATGAGGGCAAGGCCATGGATGGTGTCTACCTGGACTTCAGCAAAGCCTTTGACACTGTCTCCCGCAGCATTCTGCTAGAGAAGCTGGTGGCTCATGACTTGGGTCCTGCACTGGGGTCACAACAACCCCATGAACACTACAGGCGTGGGGCAGAGCGGCTGGAAAGCTGCTGGACAGAGAGGGACCTGGGGGTCCTGGTCAATGGGCGGCTGAATATGAGCCAGCAGTGTGCCCGGGTGGCCAAGAGGGCCACCAGCATCCTGGCTTGTATCAGGAGTGGTGTGGCCAGCAGGGCAGGGACTGTGCCCCTGTGCTGGGCACTGGGGGGGCCGCCCCTCGAATGCTGGGGTCAGGGTTGGGCCCCTCCCTCCCAGAAGGACCTGGGGGGGCTGGAGCATGTCCAGAGAAGGGCAGCGGAGCTGGGGAGGGGTCTGGAGCCCCAGGCTGCTGGGGAGCGGCTGGGGGAGCTGGGGGGGTTCAGCCTGGAGCAGAGGAGGCTGAGGGGAGCCCTCATCGCTCCCTACAGCTGCCTGAGAGGAGGGGGGAGCCGGGGGGGGTCGGGCTCTGCTCCCAGGGAAGGGGCGATGGGACGAGGGGCAACGGCCTCAAGTTGTGCCAGGGCAGGGTGAGGTTGGGCCTGGGGAACAATTCCTTCCCCAAAGGGCTGTCAGGGGCTGGAAGGGGCTGCCCAGGGAAGGGGTCGAGTCCCCATCCCTGGAGGTGTTCAGAAAATGTGTAGAGGTGGTGCTTGGGGACATGGTTTTGTAGGCCTGGTGGTGTTGGGTTGACGTTTGGACTTGATGATCTCAAAGGTCTTTTCCAACCTTAATGATTGATTGGTTCTCTGAGCAAACCCTGGGGCGTGGGAACACACGTGCCCTTGGCACAGGCAGAAAGAAAGGAGGCGCTTCCCACTTGGAGGGAGGGAAGAGGAACAGCGGCTTCTCGGAAAGGGGCAGGACCCCGAGTGTGGGTGCTGCCAGCATCCCCCTCCCTCTGCCCGGCGAGGATGCGCTCCGGCTTCCAGGGGAGGGGAGGAGAAGCCGAGAGCCTTGTGGGGTCCGGGGTGCAGGCAGAGGGGGGGGTGAGGAGGTCAGGGGGAGCTGGAAGCACGCGGGTTTCCTCACCTCTCCATTCTGACGAGCTCGTGGGCACCTGCCAAAGACAAAACGGTCGGTGTGCGCGCTGGCAGCGTGATGGTCGGCGTCACACCCCGACCCGCCGCCAGCTCCCTTTCCGCGTCTCCCACCTTGCTTACTCCCCAGCCCAGCCTCCTCCCGGATCGAAACCCCACAAGCCCCGAAAAAGGGGGAAGGAGCCCCTTCCACCAGCGTGGGGCGATGGGACGAGGGGCAACGGCCTCAAGTTGTGCCAGGGCAGGGTGAGGTTGGGCATGGGGAACAATTCCTTCCCCAAAGGGCTGTCAGGGGCTGGAAGGGGCTGCCCAGGGAAGGGGTCGAGTCCCCATCCCTGGAGGTGTTCATCCCTGGGGCTCTGCGAAATGCCACCCTGGCGCTTGGCTGCCCCTGCGTTCACCTGGGCAGCACCCTGCTATTTATTTCTTAGAATCATAGAATGGTTTGGGTTGGAAGGGACCCCTAGAGGTCATCGAGTCCAACCCCCCCTGCAGGGAGCAGGGACACTGCTAACCAGATCAGGTTGCTCAGAGCCCCATCCAACCTGGCCTTCTTCATCCCCTTTGCCACAGCCGCCGCAGATCCCGCAGCCCGTGCCGCCCGGCTGTGCTGGATGCCGAGCATCCCCAGCCGGGATGCAGGAATTCTGGCCCAGACCACGCCAACGGAAAGCACTCGGTGGAAACAACCTGTAGCTAAGCTGGTCCACCTTATTTTCTTTTGCAATTCCAGTAACAACCTGTGCTTCTCTGGAGACACCCCAGAAGCACGTCCCCCGTAGATTTTGCTTTCACTTTTGGGTGAAACAGCATCCAGGCGATGCTTTGCAGCACAGGGTGGGAGCTGCGCCCCCGGCACCACGGGTGCATGAAGGCACGCAGGCAATTTTTTCGGCCAGGGACAGCTATCAAAAGCACAGTTCCTGTTGCTTGTGGCTGACACCGTGTCCACTGCTGCTGCAAGAACCACTTCTCCAAAGGGTTTGCTCAGAGCCACCCACCGAGCTCGGTGAGAGAAACCACAGGGCCCCCGGCTTGCCCCCGGGGCCTGACGAAATGGCTCTGCCGGTTCAGGTGGTGCCCCTCTCTGCTTGATTACCAAAATCACTGCCAGCCGAGCGCGGGCGCTGCCTGATTTTTCTAGCGGGGAGTGGGGTGGCTGGCTGCAGTCCTTATTGCCATAGGTAGAAATGGAAGGGGTCTTTTGAAAAACGGGGGTGGGCAAAAGCACAAATAAGGCTTTTCCAATCACTCGGGAGGCAAAGGCACCGTTTCGGCTGCGCGGTGGAGGGAGGGATGAGTAAATGAGCCGGCTCTCCCAGCGGATGGGGAGGAAAGGGCTCAGCGGGGAGGGGGCCGGGTAGCACCTCTGCGGTCCCAGTGCCCCCCCAAATGCTGCCAGGGTCCCTCTCCCACCCCACGCTCCTGCATGCTCGGCCCGTCCCAGCGCCGCTTTGCAGGAGGCACCCGGCAGGGACCCGTCTTTGGGCCACCTCGCAAGGTGCCCGTGGGACAGGGGGCTGCCAAACCCACTGGTCCTGGGGTGGGACACATCCCATCCTACAAAGGCCCCACCGAGGCGGCCTGGGGGGGTGAGTTTGGCGGCGAGGGGAGGGTACGTACGTCTGCTGCTGACCGCTTGCCTCTGCTTGTAAATCAGGAGCAAGATGAGGGGCAGGCAGAGGATGCCCACGATGCAGGCGCCCGTCGCCAGCGCGGCGGCCGTGATATCTGCAACAGAAGAGGGCAGAGCTGGAGCGGGCAGCGGGGGGGGGGGGGGGTTCCCTTGGTTTCCTCCAGCCGTAGGAGAAGCACGGGGCAACACCGCGGCGTGGCTCCCGCACGCACGGGGGGTCCGCTCCTAGCGGGATTCGCACCGGGATGCGTTGCCAGCTGCGGAGATAGGCTCTGAGGCATGGGGTTGGGACCTTGACCAAAGTCCTTCCTTGCTGGAGGACATCCCAAGGTCTTTCTTGGGTCTTGTAGATATGAGGAGGGAAGCAGGGACCCTGGTGAAAGGCCTTGGAAGTCAGCAGAAAGGCCCTCGGGCATGCCTGTGGCCATCAAGGTCCGTGTGGGATGGCTTGCAGCAGGGTTGAGGGCTGCCAAAACCAAGGGCAGGTTGGGTTCAAGCCCTCCTCTCCTGCGCATCCATCTGGGGAAGCAGCCTCTTGCTCTGCATGTGCTTGGCGGGGGGTGGGGGGGATTTTTTTTTTTTCCCCTTTTTTGCCTGGCAGGATAGGTTATCCCAGCCTTTGGGACTGAGGGTCTGAGGCTGCTCGTGGGGAGGATGGCGCAGTTCCCTCTGGCTGGGCTGGCCCCAACCGTGCTGCAGACCGATTTTAGCCAAATCTGCCTGTTTAGCAGCCAGCAAACAGGGGCTGACAGAGCAGCCCACAGAGAAACCACCTGCAAAGCCAAGTGGGGGCACCTCCAGCGTCCAGACACGGCGCCGGGGGAGCCTCACGTCGGCTGAGCGCTCAAGCAAGATTTGGGTTTCCCCTGCTAGAGCATCTCTGCCCCGGGGAGAGGTGGCACGGGCTCGTGCAAGAGCATCCCGCGCGTCTTCGCCTTCCTGCCCCTCCCCATCTGCTCGTGGCAGCGGCTGCTAAGTCCCCCC
Organism: Butorides virescens; assembly: GCA_017310255.1. Taxonomy (NCBI): domain Eukaryota; kingdom Metazoa; phylum Chordata; class Aves; order Pelecaniformes; family Ardeidae; genus Butorides; species Butorides virescens. The sequence goes on from JADKXX010007583.1 coordinate 11,039, forward strand.
CATAGTGGTTTGGGAGGGGGGCTGAGGTGCTTTATAACCGCGGGGTGAATGGTCACCACGGGCGTCAGGACGGCCACAAACGGGTGACGTGGAACCACGGGCCAGAGGGGGCTGCCCTGCCCGCAGCCACAGGGCGCGCCGGTCCCCGTGGGGCCAGCGGTGGAAATCCCCCCCCCCAGCACCCAGCCACGAGGTTGCATTTGGGCAGCGGCATGTTTACAGCACGTGGCCATCCCCAGCGAAATGCACGGGCCAGGATGGCGAGCATTCTGGGATGGAGAAGGGTTGGGGGTTGGTTTTTTTTTTTTTTCCCCTTTACCTTTGCTGGTGGCGGTATGAAATGTGCAGTTCTGAAGCCCTCCTCTGCCTGCGGAGAAGAGAAAAGCACGTCAGGTCTCGGGGGATTTGGGCAGGTACCACAGAGCCCCCACACCTGCAAGCTGTGCTCGCCTTTGCTCACCGGTGGTGAGGAAACCAGACCAGAGCATCCCAAAAGCAAGAGTCTAATCCTGGGAAGCTTACACTGAGAGGTCGAGGGAGGTTCTGCTCCCCCTCTGCTCTGCCCTGGTGAGACCCCACCTAGAGCACTGGGTCCAGTTCTGGGCTCCCCGGTTCAAGAAGGATGAGGAACTCCTGGAGAGAGTCCAGAGGAGGGCAACAAGGATGATGGGGGGACTGGAGCATCTCCCCTACGAGGAAAGGCTGAGGGAGCTGGGCTTGTTCAGCCTGGAGAAGACTAAGAGAGGGGATCTCATCAACATGTACAAATGTCTTAAGGGTGGGTGTCACGAGGATGGAGCCAGACTCTTCTCAGTGGTGCCCAGCAACAGGACAAGGGGCAATGGGTACAAACTGAAACATAAGAGGTTTCAGCTGAATATGAGGAAAAACTTCCTCTTCTATCTCCTTCTCTGGAGATATTCAACCCCCGCCTGGATGCTGTCCTGTGCCCCCTGCTCTGGGTGACCCTGCTTGAGCAGGGGGGTGGCACTGGGTGATCTCTCGAGATCCCTTCCAACCCTTGCCATGCTGGAATTCTGTGATTCCTGCTGCAAGATCCCTGTTCCCTCGTGGCAGCAGGGCCCATCCCTGGCCATGGAGGCTCTTTTTTTTTTTTTCTTTTTGGTCTAAAAGAGAAAGTATCAGGAAATCAAGGGCAGCTCTCCCTGGGCAGCTTTCCCTGCTGGGCTCCTGCCCCAAGGTTGTCTACAAGCCCCACATCCCCAGCAACGCCTGCAGCCCTCACACCCCGGCTTGCCCACCAGCCGGCTCCTTTTATGTCGAGGTTTGTTTTCCTCTCTTCCCGAAAGAGGTTGAGGAAGATCAGCGAAACTATGTAGCATGGAATTTATTTTTTTGTGTGTTCCAGCCTTTTGAGTTTTTTTTATTTTATTTTTTTTAATGTTCCAGTGCTCTCTGGCCCTAAGTCAAACCTTGAACATCTGCTGCCCCATGACTCTTGCAGCACAGCTTGGGGCTTTCGGCATCAGCACGCCCCTACCTCTCCAGCCCCGTCCAGCATCCCCCCCCTCCAGCCCTTCCCTCCCGCTTTGCCCCGATGCACCCCGGCATGGATGCAGGATTAGCAGGGGGCTCCCCTTATCCGTGTCCCCCCTCCCTCACCTTGCTGGATCTGCAGCTCCACGAAGCCGTGAGCGACCTGCCGGGTGTGGGGCTTGTTGTGCTCCCGCCTGGCCTCCACGGCGTAGCAGCAGTAATTCCCGCTGTCCTGCAGCGTCAGGTTCATCACCACGATGTGAAAGGCGCCGTGGTGGTCGGGGACAAACTCCACGCCGTGATGGCTGCCTTGCCCCCCGAGAGGGGATTTTTGGGTGCCGTTGCTCGGCGGCTCGTGGTGCCTGCCCAGGTCGTGGTGCAGCTCCTTCTCGGTGATGTTGCGGATGTGCTTCTTCTCGGAGCAGCTCTGGTCGCCGTTGCTGCTGAAGTACCAGGTTTTGTAGAGGAGGTCGTGGCGGTCGGCGAGGGGACCGCTGATCCGGCAGGTCAGGGTGACGTTCTGGCCCTCGGGGCAGATGCAGAGCGAGTACGGGGTGGTGATCAGGAAAGCTGCTGGCCCTCCTGCCAGGGAGAAGGCACAGCGGCCAGGTCAGACCCTACAGCCTTGGGCTTCCCCTGAGTTCGTAGCGAAATGGGGTTCCCTGCCCCGACAAGCACCCCGTATCCCAAGAGAAGGGTGATTTGGGAAGCACGGCGTGAGCCCTTCGCTTGCTCTGCAGCATCGTCCCGGCAGGGCTGGGAGCACACCGCCAGCCTAAAACACAGCCCTGGAGGAGAGGGATGCTTCAAATACAGCTGAGCGTCAGCTT
>JADKXX010007584.1:0-22753 GCA_017310255.1 Butorides virescens
CGAGGAGCTGCTTGAAAATGAAAACAATTTTCAGAAAGAAATCCCTGACTGCAAAACACGTAGGGGGAGGCCTGGCAGAGGCGCCTGGCGGGGAGGGACGGAGGGAAGCAAGAGGAGCGTACCGCGGCGTTACTGGTCCCGTCCCAGCACGCCGGTGCAGGGGACTGGTGGGTAAGGGGAACGGCGCGTGAAGGGAGAGAAAAGAGCAAATATGGGCGAGACTTTGGTGCTCGGGCCCCAGCCACCGCTTTGTGTTTGCAGAAGTGCAAACGTCACCCCCGAAAGCCAAAGAAAAAGCAGGTTCTGGGTTCATTTGCTTGAAATTGGTGAGAAAAGGAGGCTCGTGGGGCTGGTTTGCAGCAGAGAAGATGGTATGAGGACAAGAGGTTCTTTTATTTCGGTAACATCCTGTTGTGCCATTAGCTCCGCCGCCGTTTTGCTTTGAGGTTTTTCACTTGCTATATTGAGCGGGCGTCAATCACAGGCGGGGTGCGCTGGCTGCGCCCGCCCGCAAGCCCTCCAGCCGGCCCGGAGCCTCCCATCGCCTGGCCACCCCGAGAGCATCCTCCTCCTCCCCACGGGGGCATCGCCATCGCCACCCCGACGCCGGGCTCCGCTCGGGGGAGCGGAAGCAAAAGTGTCCCCCGTGCCTTCCACCCCTCGGGGTTATTCGTGGCTTTCAGAAGGCTGGTGGTCTCTAAACCCCCTAAGAACGGCTGCGAAGCCCCCCTAGATGCCAGCAGCCTGCCTGAGGGTGCTTTGCAGGGAGAGGAGGGGTTGGGGGGGGGGGGATCTGCACCACCAGACACACACACACCCCCCCCCCAACCCCAGCCATGGAGCCATGGCCGGCGTGACCTTTGCCGAAGTGCTCTGGTGGCACGTCCCCGGCGCTGCTCTGCGGCACGTGAGGTTTGCACGGCCTGAGCTCGGTGCTGCCCCGTTCCCACTCGTTTTCAAGCCCCGGCTGCTCCCTGTCCTCTGGGATGCTGCTGGGGCCGGGATGCTGCTGGGGCCGGGATGCTGCTGGGGCCGGGATGCTCGGCGCAGCTGGCCGGGGATCGGCGGGCGGCGGAGCGGGTCCCCCGCCTCCTTGCCAGCGTTGGGAGCACAAAAGGCACCTCAGATGGGTTTCTCAATACCTGCTGCAAACGGGAAGTGCCCCATTCACATCGGGGGTCCCCCGGGAGCCAGGGGAAGGGAAGCCGGGGCTCTATTGGAGGAAGCCGCACTTCCAACACCTTGCGAAAGTATCTGCGGGAGGCTTTTGTTTTCCACCGCTCCCCCTCAAATAACAAAAAAAAACGGGGCCGTCCCGCTCACCGCTGCACAGTTCGCAAAGCCGGGCGCCTTACTCAGCCGGCCAGCCTCCACCTCCGGGGCTTGATGGGAAGCGTCTGGATGGAAAGGCAAGACAGCCCACGCTTTCGGCAGCGGCGCCCAGCCCGCGGGGAGGGGCGGAGGTTACCACATGTGCGAAGCTTTCGGCATTACCAACTTCCCTTCTGGCTTCCAAAAGCCAGCAAGCGGAGGAGAAAACAGCTTGGCGTGCCCCGGAGCAGCGCCGGGGGAGGTGGGTGTTCCCTCCCCGAGATGGAAGGAGGCTTTAAAGCCATGCGAGGTGCCAGATGGTGCCCAGAGAAACCTGGATCCAGCTCATGGATCTTAATCTTCCCTGGGTGCTCTGGGCTTCTTCCATGCCCAGACCCCAGGTTTGGCTCCATCCCAGCCCGCTCAGACCTTTGAAGTCAGCGCCGCTGGCGAATGCCAAAATAAAGCCAGATGCCCGGCTCCACGCAGCTCCAGCCAAGAGGTTCAAGACGAGAGCTGTCGTCTTGTCACCATCTGGTAAAGAGGTCCCAAGCGGGTGCCAAAAGTGCCCCTCTTCCCCTTTGGCACCCCGGTAGCTTCGGGTCCCCCCCACCAACCTGGAGCGCTGGTGCATCCCCGGTGCCGGCACCGCTGCCTAGCTTGAAACCTGGGAGCCTTCCGTCCGGAGAAAATGGAACGTGAAAAAGAGAAGTGCTAAAGCCGAGGAGTCCATGCTGCTTTGCCACCAGGCAGCCGAAATAAAACGGGATTTCACGTCGAATTCTGGGTGGGTGAGCAAAAGCCTCTCCCGATGGCTTCTCCTAAGTTTGGTCCCCGGCTGTGGCAAGCAGGTGCTTGATTTACACCCCTGTGACCTACAGAAGTGATTTGCACGTCATGTCACCTCTTTCCACGCCAGGGTGGGGGGGGTTGTGGCCTTTGGAGGGGCTCACCCTGCTGCAGAGGAGGGGCTGCTCAGTGCTGGAGCGAGGAACCCTGGCTTTAATTCCTCTTCTGGGATTTTTTGTAACAGCCCCACATGAAAGCGCCCCAAGCCCCATCGTGCTGTCATTACGCTTCAGAGTTATCAGCCGGGTGAGAAGAGCAGGGGCATCCAAACATCAGCAGGAAAGAAAAAGGAGAGGAAAAAAAACTTCCTGAAGATGCCAGGGACACCCGTGTCAACAGCCCTCATCTCCCGCACCCCGAGGAGCCAAATGGCTTTTCGGCAGCGGGGCTGCTCCCGGGGTACCCATCACCCAGGCCGTGGGGAGCTGCTGGCACCCGCCGGAGGGTCCTGCCTTGTTCCACTTCCAGCACGGCCCTGGCTCAGGGACAGGGTCACGATGCCAGGTTTGCACTTGGGATGTGATTTTGGAAAGCCCAGCTCGGCTGCAGTCCCTTGGGCGGAGAGGAGCTGCTTCCCCATCCACCTAGCTGCCAGCATCCCCAAACTGTGCAGGAGCTGGATGTCTCCAAGGGCTCTACTTCTCCATCAAGCCCTGCTAAATTTAGCCGGGGGTTCAGAAAGTTTTGGCAGGCGTGCGGCTGCACGAAGCTCGGTTCCTCTGGCACCAGGCTCATGTTGAACATCGGTGTCCAAGCTCGCTGCGTTGCAGAAGGCCTGACGTTCAGTCCCAGCACCCCGGCTGCGTAAATGAAATGATCTCGAGCCCCGTGGAGGTGCTGGGTATCGCTCCCTGATGTCGAGATGAGAAGCAAAGTACGCTTCGATCCGCACCAGCCTCGCTGTCCCAGAGGAGAGAGGAGAAGGCACCCCCTGGCCCATTCCAGGGGGACATCATTTCTTCCTGGGGATGTGCCAGCAGAAATCCTGGAGGCGGTCGCTTTGCCATCCCAGGATGGAGGGAGAAGCCAAGCCCAGCAATATGCTCGTCCTCCACCTGCGCGGGGCAGGGGGGGGACCGTGGACCTTCCCAGCTTCGTTCTCTGACCCTTCATTGACGAACTGTGGTTTTAATTGCCACCGCCCCTGTTTCATCACCTGGCCCCGGAGCCCCGGTACGGAAATGCAGACTGCCAGGGCCGGTGCGGTGTCAGGGGTGAAGCAGCCCCCCCTGCCCAGAGCATCCCCCCACCACGGCGGCGAGCGCCCGGCAAGCTTCCAGTGCTGGGAAGCGCTCGCTTGGGGGAAGGGAAACTCGGTGGCCACGCACGGCGGTCCTGGCCCAGCCGGCTGCCCGCCCAAAGAAGCTGCCCGGCACGTCCCAGGAATTACGGCGGAGCGGAGCATCCCTAAAGAGGGCACCCCAGCCCTGCTCCCCCAAACCGCCTCCCCCCGCTGCCCCGGGGCTGCTGAAAGGCTCCTTCCACCACTGCACGGCCAGGGACCTCCGCAGCGCCGGGGCAAAGTGCCGTGCGGGAACGGGGAGGCTTCTCCAGCCTGGGATCCCCGGCGGGGGGCTGGTGGGGACAGGGGGTGCCGCTTCCCTTCCACGCACGTTTGATCAAAGCGAAGGAGGAAGGAAGAAAACCCAATCCCAGAGTTTTAAAACAGCAGCTCCCCTGTGGCCCCTTTCCCCCGAGGCGACCAGCATCGCCTGAAGCGCTGGCTTGAGCTCCCCCCCACTCCGAAATCACGGGGTGAGAAAGTAAATAACCCCCCCGAACGCCCTAAATTCCTCCTGCCGAGGCGCAGCCCCGGCTGGGCAAACGCCGTACCCCAGCGAGGAGAGTTCCTCCGGGGTGGGGGCGGCGAGGAAAGCAATCTGGAGCTTACCGTGGGAAGCCAGCAGGCAGAGCGTGGCCAGCAGTAGCCCAGGCCGGGGGGACGTGGCCTCCATCGCGGCTGGGGCGGCCGGGGGGGAGCTTGTCTCTCCGGAGCCGCCCGTAAGCTCTGAGCAGCCCCGCAGCGGCGGCCGGACTTGCACGTACAGGAAATTTCATTGAGATATTGCACGCAGCGGTGGAGAGAACTGCGAGCACCCCCAGGAGGTGAGATGCAGCAGGGAGATCTGGGGGGGAGGAGGGGGGAGCGGCAGCACCCCCACGGGGCACCCCACGGAGGGGTGATGCTTCACTCCCCACCCATTTGGGCAGCAGCAAGGGCTGCTGCTGGGTTTTTTTTCCCCTTACAGCATTGCAGGGGGGAGCTTGGAGCAAGCTGGTCCCCCTGTGTGTGTTTTCGGGGTGCACGGGAGGATGCTGGCTGTGCTGGAGGAGCTGTGGGTGCTGGTCCCCATCCCTTCCCCGGAGGGGGGTGATCCCCTGGGGCCAATCTCCAGCTTGCTTGATTGACATGCACTTTGCTTTTAATTACTGTTTCTCCTGGGTTTGTGAGGATTAAGCGGGCAGAAACCCCTCCTGGGGTGAACGGGAGGCGGGTACAGGGAAGGGTGACTCAAAGCGGTGCCAGCTCGGGGAAGGGAATGGGCTTTCCCCCCCCCCCCCCCCCCAAAAAAAAAAAAGGGGGAGCAAAGTGTCCCCCTCCTGCAGCCTGTTTGCATGGGGAGGGGGGGGCTTACTCTGCCCTCAAACAGCAAAGCAGCATCACATAACAAATCCTCTGAATTTAAAAGGCCCGGATGAAATCTCCGGCCAGCTGGGTGCAAACGGCGCAGGCGGGCGCTTGTTCCCTGGAAAGCGAGGCCCGGAGACACGTGGAGGTTTGTAACCCACAGGAAACCTTGCTGCTAACCTGTTCTGAATTCGGAGCAGGCAGCGAAGTCGAAAAGCAGCTCGTTACCGCCTGGCTTTGTGGTTTTTGCAGCAAACACGTCTGTGATGCTCTCGTCAAAAAATGTAAGCCGTGTTTGGCAGGAAGGAATTTCTCGTTGGGGGAAAGGTGTAGGCACCAAGTCCAGAGACTCCAAGAAAATGGCTTCTTTGTCCCAAGATCCCATCTCTGAGCTGAGCCCTTAGGCAGGGCGGCACATTCTCGTCGCCTCCCCGTCCCCAGGTATGCCCCCCCTGGTGACACAACCAGGAGACACTCTTAGGTAAGGACACCAGGTACCCTCAGAAGAGGCTCAGGACAGGCTGAGCCTGACCAGAGGTGAAATTGGGGTTAGCAGGTAGATGATGGCACCTGAGGGAGGAGAGGCCGGGTGTCTGAGATGCTGGGTTTTATTCTTCTTCTGAGCCATGGCAGCAGCATCTCCAGGTACTTTCCATCCTACCACGTTGCCACCCTCGGTAATACCAACCAAGGCGTCCCAGTGTCAAGGTGAGGATACACAGAAGCCTCCTCCAAAGGCATGATGGGGTTCAACCTCTGGCTTTCCCTCTGCCTTGGGCTGCTCCCCAGTGTTACCAGCAATGCTAAAAAACAGGTGAAAAGGAGAGGGATCCCACAGAGAGTTTCTTTGTTTGGGAACAAGAGTGTGATTTAATCTCTGTACGTTTATCTCTGTACTCAACCATTACCTGGAGATGCGTCTGCAGCCATGGCTCATTTCATTTTTAGCCCTGCACCCCTTTTGCGTCTCTTGGCTGGGTTGAGCCCACGTTGGTCATTGACCTTGACAGGTCTAGCCTTCCCCAGCCAGCTCCAGGGGTTGCGGAGCCAGTCCCTCCGTGGTGCTTAACATGATGTCTCCATGTCCCACAGGCCACCACCACAGTGTATGTCACCATCCTGGATGAGAACGACAACGCTCCAGCTTTCCGGCAGCAGCTGTATGAGGTGACCCTTGACGAAGGCCCTGCCACACTCAATGCCACCCTCGTCACCGTGCAGGCCCTGGACCGGGATGAGGGACCCAACGGCACGGTTGCGTATGCCATCACCGAAGGCAACATCTTGGGTACCTTCCACATCGACAGCACCACGGTCAGTAAGGATGCCGGCCCCATCCCAGCCGTGCCCCCTGTCCGGCTCCTCTCACTCCTGGCCACCCTCCCCTCGCCTTGCAGGGGCAGATTCGCACCGTGAAGGAGCTGGACTATGAGATCAGCCACGGGCGCTACACCTTGGTTGTCACCGCCACCGACCAGTGCCCCATCATCTCACGCCGACTGACATCGACCGCCACGGTAGGGAGCTGTCAGCAGGGTTGCAACACTTTGGCCTCTTTGGGGTCGAGGAGTTCCCCCTCGTGTGAGCAGTTTTGCATCTCCTTCCCAGTGGTCACCAGTCGCTTTTCCCAGCTGCAGCCAGTTTGCCCAATTGTCATCACCCCCATTCCCTCATGGGGGAGGTTGAAAAACAGGGACGTGGGCAAGGGACTCTCGTGGGTTAGTTAGCCCACAGTTAGCCCAATTATTTGGTCCTGCAAAGACACAAACAGAAGAAATTCCCTCAATTGCTTCTAAGTTGCATTATATTGTCTTTAGAGGTCCCCTTGGTTCTTCTTGCCTGAAGGGACGGTAGACAGTAAAGTACTGCTAAAGCATTAATTTCTGCTCCATCTTTATCTTCTCAGATTATTTATCTGCTTTTTAAATTCCTTTTTCATTTCTTGTATGGAGGTTATTTAAAGCCTCCAGTCATTTTGGTTGCTTCTCTCTATAGCTCTTCTATTTCTCCTGGACCTCAGTGACCTGAACTTAGTGCACCGCTCAAAGTGTGGGGAGGGCAGACTGACAGCTCCAAAGCAAATGTTTTGCAGGAATTGAACACACCATTTAACTTTTGTGACCGAAACCAAAATTTGAGGGGTCGTATGGCAGACGTTGTCCAGGCCCAGAATGATGTTAGGGTCTGCAAGTGGAAGGGGTCAGTTAGAACTTCTGCCTTGGCTCCCTATCATGGACCATTGTGCCTCAAGCATCCAGCCAAACATTTTCTGGTCCCCTGGAAGGAGACAGGTTTTTACGTGTGAAGAAAAAAGATAAACTGAAGGGGAGACGCCAGTGTGGGAGATGCCATAGAATCATAGAATCACAGAATCATTGAGGTTGGCAAAGCCCTTTAGGCTCCCCCAGCCCAACCGTTCCCCTACCCCTGCCATCCCACCCCCAAACCCTGGCCCTCAGCACCGCCCCTGCCCGGCTGTTAAATCCCCCCAGGGCTGGGGACTCGACCCCTTCCCTGGGCAGCCCCTTCCAGCCCCTGACAGCCCTTTGGGGAAGGAATTGTTCCCCAGGCCCAACCTCACCCTGCCCTGGCACAACTTGAGGCCGTTGCCCCTCGTCCCATCGCCCCTTCCCTGGGAGCAGAGCCCGACCCCCCCGGCTCCCCCCTCCTCTCAGGCAGTTGTAGGGAGCGATGAGGGCTCCCCTCAGCCTCCTCTGCTCCAGGCTGAACCCCCCCCAGCTCCCCCAGACGCTCCCCAGCAGCCTGGGGCTCCAGACCCCTCCCCAGCTCATGTCCACAGATGAAATCTGTCCCTGCGAGCCCAGCAGCACTGTGCTTCAGGTGCGTGCATCTGATGCTGCTGGAGGTGCCTTCCTGGCGCAAGAAAACGGCAGCAGAAACCCCGAGACCTTGGGTGTAAGTGCCGGTGGGGAAGGCGGCAGCTGCCAGCGTGCTGCAGGCAAAGGCAGAGCTTCCCCTGCTCTTGGCCCAAGCAGAGCCATGAACCTGGAAACCCCTTCAGCAACGAGCACCGACGCTAGAAGGGATAGGAAACACCCTCCCAACAGGGCCCAGGGAGTTTGTGCCAGCACCGTATGAAAACATAGCTTTTAGGAGGGGGGGGAGTTAGTGATTATTTAAGATCCCAAGTGATGGGAAATCCATCACCCTGATAAGGTCTGCCAGTGTTTGTTTTCTCCACTGCTAGGAAACGGAGCGGAGACTCAGATACGCTCTGCTGTCAAGATTAGATTTAGCCAGTAACAAATACTGTCCTTTCCCCCAGGAGGTCGGAGAGCTTTTCATGTTCAGTATCTTTCTCCTGGCCACCTGGATCACCAAAGCTTAACCTCTTATTAGCCACTGGAGACTCTCTTCCTCCAGCAGGGCTTCTCCTCTGCGCCAGTTCCCCGAAGCCCAGCAAGGGGCTAACCCCTTTTCAATGCAGTATTGAGCTATGGAAATGTCTTCTACGAGGCATGACTCAGTTAAAAAGCAAGACTGGAGTTCCTTGGATCCCCAGCTTCACCAGCAGCCCCATGGTCTACTCTGTCCTAAAATTGTTGATGCTGTCCCCTCTTTGAGCTCTGTAGGGTTGATTTCTAGCCAGCTAAGTGTGTCATAGGATGGGATGCTGGGAGGGGAGACACGCCAGCGGCGCTGGTGGTGTTTTGTGTTGGAATAAGGCTGCAAGCTGCAAATTTTTTAAAGTTTACTCAGCATTAGGAGCAAAGCCCCTGGTGAGCAAGCGTGCAGCTGGCTGCGGAGATCGGGCGTCTCCAAACTCATGGCTTTGATGGTCAGATCTGTGCCTGTGGGTTTTGCCTATCCAGCTTGGGTTTCAGGATGTGAATGTGGAGAACGTTTGGCTTCTGCATTGACTTCTCCATCATGGTGCGTGGCCCAGAGATTGAAAAGCCACACCTGTGTGTGGCTGGAGTTTCATAGCGTTGTTGCATGATGGGCATGATGAGGAGTAACTGAGCTGGAGTCTCTGAACTGTGATGCTGGATGTTTGGTGAACCCAGCAAAGCCAGAAATACGGGAGGTATTTTGCAATGTCGTCTGTCCATGGCTTCCCATGCTCATGGCCAACGGGCTGGTCTCCCCTTCCATCCCTCTCCTCTCCTCTCACTGCCCTCCACCCTCTCGCCCTGAACCGCAGGTGCTGGTGAACCTCAACGACATCAACGACAACCGTCCCACCTTCCCTCGGCCCTACGAGGGTCCCTTCGACGTCACGGAAGGGCAGCCCGGCCCGCGCGTCTGGACCTTCCTGGCCCATGACGGCGACTCAGGACCCAGCGGGCAAGTGGAGTACAGCATCATCGCCGGGGACCCCCTCGGTGAGCGGGGACGTGGGGGCATCACCTCTCCTTTGGGCTGCCCCATGGAGCAACCCGGCTTGCAGGAGCAGGGGTGCAGGCGGAAGCGTTTCAGAAAAGCCATCCTCCCCTCCAGGCGCTTCTGCGAATTCAGCCTTTCGACACCAGGAAATCCTGTTTGAGCAACAGGAAACTTAACCTCTTCGTGGCCAGCCAAGGGGGTGGCTGGGGCTTGTGCAAGGGAGGGGGGGAGAAATCTGCTAAACAATAAAGGCAAAAAAATAAAAAAGGAAAAAAAAAAAAAACCAAACCGCGGAAGGAGAAAGCGAGAGGTACGAGCGCACAGCCCCGTCCCCTCACCCCCGCGGGGCTGGCAGGGCGTTTGGGGATGGAGTTGCTGTGCACCCCAGGGTGAAGCTGTAGCTCTGGCCCCACCAGCACCACCCCGGAGCAGGTGGCAGAGGGGCCACGGGACATCCCCAGCCATGGGGGACGTACAACTGTCCCCTGTGAAGGGGTGGTGACCTGAGCCCGGGGTATCTGCAAGGCAGAGCCCAGACCCGGCTCCAAGCTGACCCCACTGCAAAGCTTTTCCAGACCAACCGGGACGCAGCCCCTCAGCTCAGGGGGGTCCGTGCCGTGTAGCCCACCCTGCTCTGGCCATCATGGGGCATGGGCAGGTTCTTGGAGGGCTGTTGGCACCCTCAGAAAGGTCCAACCAAGGCATTTGAGCACCTCTTATTTGGCCATTCAACCCACACCCCCTGCTCTGCTGGTACCTGGGGGTGCATCGGTCGCCAGGATAGACCCCAGCTGCCCACAGTCCTCCCATATCTGCAGTAAGGGGTCACTGGTGCCCAAGCCTGCCATGGTGCCTGTCCCCCGGCTCCGAAACAAGCTGTCCCCCTGGGGAGCTGGGCCATTTGCAGCAGCACAGCACGAGCCAGGGCCCCGCTGTCTCCGGCAGGGGAGTTTGTGATCTCCCCGGTGGAAGGGGAGCTACGGGTGCGGAAGGATGCTGAGCTGGACCGCGAGAACATCCCCTTCTACAACCTCACCATCGCCGCCCGGGACCGGGGGGTTCCCCCGCTCAGCTCCACGGTGAGTCCCTCGGGGCGGCGTGGCGGGGGGGGCTGCAGGGTGCCGTCCCCCATGCCCAGCTCCTTCCTCCAGGATGGGAGGGATGGAAAAAGGTGCCATGTGCCTGCACCACTTCTCTCCCCGGCAGATGCTGGTGGGCATCCGTGTGCTGGACATCAACGACAACGACCCCGTGCTCCTCAACCTCCCGATGAACCTCACCCTCAGCGAGAACGCCCCTGTCTCCAGCTTCGTCACCCGCGTCCTCGCCCGGGACGCGGACAAGGGGCCGAACGCCCTCCTGACCTTCAACATAACATCGGGCAACACGGAGAACGCCTTCTACATCAACAGCACCGTACGGCCCCAGGGGGGGTGGGGTGTCAGGACACGGAGGGTCCCATGGGTGCCTTCTGGCACCCTGCCCTGGCAGGAGAAGCCCCGGGGGAAACGTTCCTCATGTCCCTTCTACCTATTTCCTCCCTTTTTTCTCGGTAGAGCGGCATCGTCTACGTAAACCGCCCGCTGGACAGGGAGCAGGTGGCAGAGTACAGGCTGACCGTCACGGTGAAGGACAACCCCGAGAACATACGCAATGCCAGGCGGGTAATTACGGACACTGCCAGGGCCTCCAGCAGCGCAGGCAGCCGGGCGGGTGGGAGAAGGGGCTCCTGCCATGGCCAAAACCAGGTGGTGCATTTACCCACAGCATTTCCAATAGCAGCTTCATCCCCCAAAAGCATCTGGGGGTCACAAGGAGGGGGGCTGCAACCCCCCGCCCATCAGACAACAGGACCAGTAGGATTTAGGGTGAGGCCAACATCTCATGTTGACTCCATGCAACAGCAGTAGATGTCACGGAAGGTGGGACGGAGTCGGGCTGGACAACAGCAATGACACTGGAGCAACACTGGCCCCACCAGGTGGCTGGGAAGGGATGCCCAGCCCGGGCTGAGGGTCCCTGCAGACCCTCCAGGGTGGTTGCACAGGACTCCAGCTTTGACCCTGGAGGTGGGAGAGTAGGGAGGAAAGGAGCTCAAGGAGAGGACGTCGCAGTCATCACCCTCTTGTCCCCATTTTCCTTTAGGATTTTGACCTGCTGGTCATTTCCATAGCGGATGAGAATGACAACCGCCCCCTCTTCACCCAGAGCTCCTACCAGGCGGAGGTGATGGAGAACTCACCTGCAGGTAGGTGTCTCTTCACTCCCTGGAGACTCCCTTTGGGGCTGGGTGAGGGGAGGTGTCTCCTGGCCATCATGGAGGAGCCAAGACACTGAGCAAGGAAAGGCTGCAGGGCAGTGGGACGGGGATGTTGAGTATGAGGGGCTTCTGCCGACCGCCCAGGGAGGTCAGCCTCGAGGAGACCATGGCTTTGGTCCATGCTGCTGGTGGAAACCCTTCCTGGCACAGGTCAGGCACAACCCTGCGAGATGTTGGCCCCATTTGGGAATTTCTCAGCTGCAGACAGCAAGAGGCGCCCGGGGTCTGCACCCAGCCCTGGGGGCAGCCTTCAGGGCACCAACCTGCCTAACGTCCGTGCAGAGGATGGGGTGCCATCTCTCCATCACCAGCACCTGGAGCCGCCTTGCTCCAGGGCTTAGAAATAGAACAGTCCAGCCTGCCCAGGTAGACATTTCCAAGCCAAAGGGCTAGAAATATTCTTCTTTTTTTTCGTTGCCTTCCTGCCATTTAAATCGCTCCCTGCTCCAAGACCTCGGGTACCTCACTGTCCCACCATCGAGGGACATCCCAGGCGATAAGGTTTGGGTGCCTCCAGGTGATGCCCTCCGCGGCAGGGTGCTGGGTCTGACGGATGTGTCTGTCTGTTTGTTTTTAGCCGGACGTCCCGCCACCTCGCCTGGGCCTCGCGAGTCGGTCTGCAAGGCTGCAGCAGCCGCCCCCCCGCTGCCTCGTGCCCCGCGAGGCCCCGCTCTGTCACCTCCTCCATCCATTCATTGCTGTCCCTCATGCGTCACCAGGGCGGGAGGGGGACTGGGGGGGGGGCTCCGCAGGGGGATGCCACCCTCCCTAACCCTTGTCATCCCACCCAGGGACTCTGGTCACAGTGCTCAATGGACCCATCCTAGCTCTGGACAGCGACCAGGGCAGCAACGCCGTGGTGACTTACCAGCTCCTGGAGGCATCTCTGGACCTCTTTGTTATCGACAACAGGACAGGTGGGGTGGCTCAGCAGGTCCCCAGCCCCAGCCCAGGGCCACCATGCAGCCGTGGGGTTTGTTACCGGCCTTTTCCCCTCCTCCAGGTGTCGTTTCGGTGAAGCCGGGTGACGTGATAGACCGAGAGGCTTTGCCAGACCCTTGCCTGGAGTTCACGCTGGTGGCTCGTGATGTGGGGGGGCTGAACAGCACCGCCGGCCTGGTGATCACCATCCTGGATGACAATGACAACCGCCCCATCTTCCAGCCAGCATCCATCACGGCACGGCTGCGGGAAAACAGTCCCCCAGGTCAGGAGAGGGCCAAGGCTGGATGTGAGGGTGGGCGATGGCAAGACCTGGGTGTCCCCCTGGGACTATAAAGATCCAGCTTCCAGTGTCAGACCTGGCCAGGATGGGGTTGAAAGGAAAATTTGGGAATTGGGACTGCCCACGTTGCTTGATGGTATTTGCCTTGGGTCTGGGGGCTGCTTGCTGCTGCCCTCCGACCCTCACTTGAGAGGGCTGTGTCCCCCCTTTCCAGGCTTCTCCGTCCTCCAGGTGATGGCCACAGATGCTGACAGCGGCCTCAACCAGCAGCTGGACTACCGGATTGAGGGCGGCGGCCAGGACAGGTTCCTGATCGACGCTGCCACAGGGGTGATCCACGTGGCCAACATCAGCATCGACCGGGAAGAGCGTGATGTCTATCGGCTGACGGTGGTGGCTGTGGACCAGGGCACGCCGGCGCTCTCAGGCACTGCCACCGTCAGCATCTTCATCGATGACGTCAACGACTGCCGGCCCGAGTTCATCAACCCCATCCAGACAGTCAGCGTCCCCGAGTCAGCCGCCCCTGGCACCGTGGTGGCCGAGGTGACCGCTATTGACCGCGACCTCCACCCCCGCCTGGAGTACTACCTGCTGGAGATCGTGGCCCGTGATGACACGGATGCGCTGGTCCCAGACCAGCAAGGAGCGTTCGTGGTGGATTTTAGGACAGGTAGGAGAGCAGGAAGGGCGGCGTGGGCGGTGCGGACCCCTCTCCTCGCTTCTGCTTCTTCTTCTTCTTCTTCTCTGCCTGGAGGTAGGTGTCTGAGGCATGGGGAGATGATGCTCCCCTCCTGCCTCCCCGCTCTTCTCCTCCGGCTGCCTCGTCTCACCCTGCCCTCTCCTCTCTCCCCCGTCCAGCTGACTTAACTAACCCTATTCTTTCCTTTCCGGCTCTCAGCCTGCCAGGTTTGTCTCTGTGTCTGTGCTCATTTCTCTCTCCGTGCCATCCGTCGCCTCCCTCCATCTCACCCATCCCCACCACAGGCGGCCCTGCTGCGGGCTGGGGGCTGCTCAGCCTTGGCAGACCGGACACGGGCACCCTTGCTTGGGGGATTGGGGGCAGGGGCAAGTCTGGGGTAAGTGGTGGGCAGCGGGCTCTACCCTCGGGGAAGGAGGGCCAGGAGCTCCCCGCGTCTGTTTTGGAAGCACAGAGCTGATCCGGGAAAGAAAAGCACCCTTGCTGGAAAGGGTATGGGACAAGACCCTTAGAGATGCCTGGATGCTAAGCTAAGGTGGAAGGGGTTGGTCATCCTTACCCCGGCTGAGGCAGCGTGAGACCCGGTTAGCTGGGCAGAGCGGAGCAGGCAGGAAGGCAGGAGATGGAGAGCAGGGGGATAGAAGTCATCTCCTCACGTAGCTGTCAAGTGTTTTCCCCGTTCAGCCTTTGGGGAGAGGCAGGAGAGCAAGGGCAGCCCAGGGTGCAGCGGTTGGCTGGTGCAGATGGGTCTGCCGAGGGTCCTCGATGGGGGGCCCGCAGGCACAGCCTGTGACCCCCGTCATTTTGGGGTTCCCAGGAGCTGTGAAGATCAAAACCCCTCTCAACCGGGAACTGGTGGCCACCTACGAGGTCACCATCTCCGTCCACGACAATGCCAGCGAAGTCATCGACCGCTCGGTCAGCGTGCCCAATGGTAAGCGTGGGCTCCTGCCCGGCAGCACGGGGCTGGGGCTGGGGGCTGCTGGGGGCTGGCACAGCCTTTCTGGGTACAGCTTCTGGGTGGCCGGCAGCTCTCCCACCTCCCTCTCCACCCTGACCAGCAACATTTCCAGCGGGAGCAGTCCTGGACCAGCTCCCAGCAGGTTTGCGTTCTCCTCTGAGCCCTCTTTTAGCAAATGGCCTGGACATCCCAGGGCTGCACTGGGGATGGAGAGGACTGTGTGCCTGTAACTGTACCATGGGAGACACCCATTTCTTCATGACCATCCCCATGATACCTGGTAAACCCAGGCCCGTGTGTGAGAAGGCACACGTGGATCAGGAGTAGGTCTGAAGTAGGTGAGACTGTCCCACAGCCAGCTCAGGGCATAGTGGCTTTGATGAATATTGCCATTTTTCTTGATGAACCAGCCTCATTTAGTTGTCTTTCCTGGAGTTTCATGCTTGTACCTTTACAGCCCTCCATCCCTTCTCTTTCTCATTTATCCTTTTCCTCTTCTCATCCCCTGTGGTCTCCACCATGGCCACAGCCAAGCTGACAGTCAACGTCTTGGACGTCAATGACAACACACCCCGCTTCCGCCCCTTCGGGGTCACCTATTTCACCGAGAGGATCCTGGAGGGAGCCACACAGGGCACCACGCTCATCTCCATCTCAGCAGTGGACCCAGACAAAGGTGCCAATGGGCAGATCACCTACGAGCTGCTGAACCTCTCCCCGGAAGGCTATGCCTGCCTCGAAGACCAGTCAGCAGGTCGGTGGCTTGGGGAGGTGCGAGTCTGGGGCAGGTTGGTGGCATGGGGCGGGTTTCTTATTTTAGGGTCTGCCATCCTCTAGGGAAGGTCGTGGCCAACAGGACGGTGGACTACGAGGAGGTGCAGTGGCTGAACTTCACTGTCCGAGCTTCCGACAACGGCTCTCCCCGCAGATCCGCAGAGATCCCTGTGTACCTCCAGATAGTGGACATCAACGACAACAATCCTGTTTTCAGCCAACCATCCTACCAGGTGAGCTGGGCTCCCCCCTCATCCAAGTCCATGTGGGGCTGGGCAGTGCCTGCCTGGAAAAGACCAGCACAGAAGGGTTTTCCGGGGACATCTTCTCTTCCCTCTGTCTGTGCTTGAACTGTCTGAAGAAGACGGTCAACCCACCAATGTACTCTCTGTGCACCCCTCATTCTGGGTTCAGCTGTGGTCACCCCTGGGTGCCACCTTGCACCCTTGGTTACTGCCCACTAAACCAGCAAGTGATGTGGCAACCGGTCCTGCCCCCTCCCTTTGCTTGCAGAAAGCTGTCTTTGAGGACGTGCCGTTGGGTACGGTCATCCTGAGGGTCAAGGCCACGGATGCAGATTCTGGGCGTTTTGCTCTCATCCAGTACAGCCTGGGGGATGGAGAGGGCAAGTTTGGGATAAATCCCAACACGGTAAGGAGCCAACCCAGGCCGGAACAGAGCGGGGAAAGGGAGGGGAGGGCGAGATGGTCCCACCATGTGCCTTGTTCCCACACCTCACCTTCTGCCCCTTCTTGAGTACCAGCTCTGCCAGACGAGATCCACCTGAAGGTCTCTGTGTGCTACAGGGTGACATCTACATCCTGTCAGCCCTGGACCGGGAGAAGAAAGATCACTACACGCTGACAGCCGTGGCCAGGGATAACCCTGGGGACGTCTCCAGTAACCGTCGGGAGAATTCCGTGCAGGTAGGGCTCATGGGGTGGTCCCCAGCAAAAAAGGTGTTAGACCTCAGGCTTCCCTCCCCAGTAGGCTTGCTGGTGGCTCTGGGGAGGAGGAATTAGGCAGAAGGAAGAGCAGATGACCTGTGGGGTGGATGGTGCCATGGGGAGGGCACGTCGGCAGGAGGGGACGGAGCAGGAGGGGCAGAGGAGAGGGTGACGCTATTGTCTGCGAGTGTTTCGGCGTGAATGGGTGCCCCAGCGGTGGCGGCCCCCATTGTTGGAGGCAGGAATTCAGCTAGCGGAGCTAAACGAATAGCAGGAAGGGCACCGCACTCCGGCAGCGGAGCCACGGGTCACGGCAGGGCTATGGTCCCCGGGGGCTGCCCGGCCATCTCCAGCCTCACGTCACCCAGCCGGCTTTTGCTTTGTCGAAGGTGCTGATCACCGTCCTGGACATCAACGACTTCAGGCCCCAGTTCAGCAAGAGCCAGTTCAGCACCAGCGTCTACGAGAACGAGCCAGCGGGGACGTCGGTGATCACCATGACCGCCACCGACCTGGACGAAGGGGATAACGGCGTGGTGACCTACAGCATGGAGGGCCCCGGCGCGGGTAGGTGCTGGCGGTGGGGGGCTCCTCCCCAGGGAGGAGTGCTACGATGAGGAGCAATTGGAGGAGACATAGGGGCCAAGCCTACGTCCCGTGTCCTGTGGGGGGTTTGGAGCAAGGTTGTACACGCAATCCCAGGAGCAATACCGAAAGCATGGAGCTTTCGATATTGCTCCACACTTCTCAGTTCCTCATGGCGTGGCATCTTACAGCTTTGCCTGCCTTTGTCCTGAGGCCCAGCCTTGCCTTATCTTGTCTCCCCCAAGCCAGCAGGGCTTTCTATGTACGCAAGTGTGTCTTGTAGCAAACTCACTGCACACTCTAGAGGAAGGCCTAGGAGGTTGTGGGTGGACAGTGATAGTGCCTGAAATCCGGTATAACTCTGCACACTGATGGGAACCAGGCAAAAGCCAGAATAACTGTAGAGGGGAATGGCAGAATGTTCATTTTCCTGAGACCCATGGGCTTCTCAGACCACTGCCCTGTCCAAGCCTGGGCAGGAGTGAAACACAGCCAGGGCTGGCCTGGGAGCAGGGCCCTTGGCACTGCCCGGTGGCAGGGATGCAGCAGTGGGCAGGGATGCTCTGGAAAACCCCGAGACCATCCACACCCCTGGCCTTAGGCAGCTGGCTCTGCTCCATCACCCCTTGACAGGGATTTCCCACCAGTGAGGGGTGTCCTTCAGCTGGTATACTGGTTCCTAATTGTAATTTGTCTGATGTGAAGTGTCCTGAGCCAGAGATGTGGTTTTTCTCCCTCCCCAGAGGCTTTCAAGATCAACAAAGACTCCGGGCTCGTCGTGTCCCGCCGGCGCTTGCAGTCCTACGAGAGGTTCAACCTGACTGTGGTGGCCACGGACAAGGGGCGTCCCCCTCTCTGGGGAACCACCATGCTCCACATCGAGGTCATTGACATCAATGACAACCGCCCCGTCTTCATCCGCCCGCCCAACGGCACCATCCTGCACATCAAGGAGGTAAATCCCTTGAGAGGGAGCAGGGGTCATGGCATGCCAAGACCATGTCCAGGAGCGCTCCTGCCTACCGATGGCAAAACCCAAACTCCTGGGGGGGTGGAACAAGACCTTGATTCAACACACAGCAAGAAGATTTGGGTCATGAGGCTTGATGGTCAACAATAGCACCTCTCCGTACAAGGGAGTGGTCATGCTGGGGCAGCTTTGGGGAACAGAAACCCTGGCAGCACACAAAATAAGGAAACAGCCGGTCACTGCGTGCCGAGCCTGCGGGACGAAATGCTGACATTTAAGATGTTTCTCCTTTCTGGGAAGCCAGGCTTGTCGCAGCCAGTCCCCAGTGCATGTATGGAACAGCCACCCTGCTGAAGGGAATCATGGCTCCACGTTGCCAGTCCCCAGTTGGGTTTTGGGCAGTGGGAGCCTACTGACCCCAATCCAAGGGGGTTTGGAGGGGCAGGGGGAGCAGGGGGCTTGCGTGCAACGCCAGGGCTGAGGGGCTGTGCATGTGTGAGCAGGAGATCCCCCTGCGGTCCAACGTCTACGAGGTCTACGCCACAGACAAAGACGAGGGCCTCAACGGAGCAGTGCTCTACAACCTGCTGAAAACCGGGGCGGGAAACAAAGACTGGGAGTATTTCAGCATCGACTCGGTCAGCGGGCTGATCCAGACAGCCATGCGGCTGGACCGGGAGAAGCAGGCGGTGTACAACGTGAGTCAGGAGGCAGTGTGCCCATGAGGTGGCCAGGATGGTCCTCGAGGCTGCGGGGCTGGTGCGGGGCTGGTGGGATGATGTGGTGGGGATGGGGGTCAGCTGCTGCAGTCATGAAGATGTCACACCTTAGCAGGAACTGGGTGGTTATCAAGTGCCATTGGAGGGTTGCATCCTGGTGGGCCAGCTCCCAATTCCCTGTTAAATCCCCCCCAAAATCCTCCGCCACCCAGCTGTCTTCAGCCATGTCTCCTGGCCCACGTGGCTTTGCCCAGGAAGGCCCTTTTGCCTCTCTCCCCAGCTGATCATCGTGGCCTGCGACCAGGGCCAGCCAGCCTACGAGACCATGCAACCCCTCCAGGTCACACTCGATGACATCGATGACAACGAGCCCATCTTCTTTAGGCCACCTGTAAGGCACCGGGATGGAGGGGATGGGACACGGGGGATGCAGGGATGGGGATGCTGGTGAGCAGGTGTGATGGAGCGTGCACCACTGGGCATCACCATGGTGGATGCACGATGGGATTTGTTGGCTTTTGTTTAAGGCCACCCCAGTGCTCATAACCCTCCCTTCTCCTGGGGTCTCTGGCAGAGGGACAGTCCCCAGTACCAGGCGCTTTCCGTCCCCGAGCATTCGCGGCCAGGCACCGTGGTGGGGAACGTCACCGGGGCGGTGGATGCGGATGAGGGCTCCAACGCCATCGTCTACTACTTCATAGCAGGTGGGTGTCAAGCAGGGAGGAGATGGACAGCTCTGTGTCCCCCTGCACACCCCTCACCAAGGGTTTCCGTCACTCCCATCATCTCCTTGCTGCCTTTCTGCCCGGGCCAATGGGCAAGGTGGCATTTCAGAAATGCTGAGCCCAAAGGGGGGGGGCTCCTTTCTGTTCCCAGCTGGGAACCAGGAGAGCAACTTCCAGCTGAGCCGAGAGGGAAAGCTGCAGGTCTTGCGAGACCTGGACCGGGAGAAGGAGCCGTACTACTCCATCATCGTCAAAGCATCCAGCCAGAGGAACTGGTCCCCTCCCCGGGGCCAGCGGGCAGGCAGAGCCCAGCCCTGGGACCTCAGCGGGGACCTGACCCTTCAGGAGGTGCGGATCTTCCTGGATGACATCAATGACCAGTCCCCCCAGTTCACCAAGTCAGAGTACACGGCAGGTAAGGGGTGCCAGGGACTGGGGGGGGCACCAGGATGCTCCAGGGAAAATCCAGACGGCTGAAGGGGCAGTGAGAGCCAGCCTGGCCCCAGGTCCCTGTCCTGTCTGTCTCTCAAAGGAGTTGCCACTGATGCTAAGGTGGGATCTGAGCTGATCAGAGTGGTCGCAGTGGACGCCGATGTGGGCAATAACAGCCTGGTCCTGTACCACATCTTGGGCATCCGCTACATCAAGCAGCACTCCAATGACTCTGAGGAGGTGGCCAACATCTTCAGCATTGGTGCGTACCCTGCGTACCATGGGAGCACAGGGCCATGGCCAGAGACATCTCTGTGGCCGAAGACGTCCCCATGGCCAGGGTCACTAATCCTGGGCTTGTGACCATCCTTCCCCCAGGAACCCTTGATGGGATCCTGCGAACCTTTGACCTCTTCACGGCCTACAACCCCGGCTACTTTGTGGTGGACATCATGGCCTCTGACCTGGTGGGCCACAACGACACGGCCATTGTGGGGATTTACATCCTGCGGGATGACCAGCGGGTCAAAATCATCATCAATGAGATCCCCGACAAAGTCAGGCAGTTCGAGGAGGAGTTCATCAGCCTGCTCTCCAACATCACGGGCGCCATCGTCAACACGGATGATGTGCAGGTAACCATCCCCACCTTTGAGGTTACTTTGAGGGGTAGGTAACCTCCCACAAGCTGCTTGGGAGGTCTTCTTTGGGGTTGGCCTGTCTGTATAAACCATAGACACCCCTGAGCTCTGAAGGTGACAGATACACCCCAGGCTGGGGTGTATCGAAGGGGTCCAGTCCGACCCCATGCCAGGCTTGAGGGTCTCTTGCCATGCCAGCACATCTCAGGGCATGCTCGGGAGATGTCCCAGGAGGTGACACGTCCCGCACTGCAGACCTTGCTGTCTCTCCCCAGTTCCATGTTGACAAGAAAGGTCGGGTGAACTTCGCACAGACAGAGCTGCTGATCCATGTGGTGAACAGGGAGACCAACCGCATCCTGGACGTGGAGCGGTACGTCGCCTGGCCCATCACCCAGCCTGGCCTGCTGAGTCCTCAGGGAGCCTCATTAACATCAAGATGCCCAAGCAACCCTTCTCTTCCCAGGGTGATTCAGATGATAGACGAGAACAAGGAGCAGCTGAGGAACCTCTTCAGAAACTACAATGTGCTGGACGTGCAGCCTGCCATCACCGCCCGGGCCCCAGATGACCTCTCGGCTCTTCAGGTAACAGCCCAGCTGGGGCTGGAGATGGCTGCTGCTCGCAGGTGGGGCGATGTCCCTTCCCGTCCTCCATGGCTCTCCACAGCCCTCCATGGCCTGGAAAGATGTTTCACCGAAATAATTATGGGTGGGTGCCCAGCGCTGGGTGCTGGCTCCGTGCCAGAGGTTGCCACTACCCCTCCATCTCTTCTAGATGGCAATCATCGTGCTGGCCGTCTTGCTCTTCCTGGCTGCCATGCTCTTCATCCTCATGAACTGGTACTACCGGACAGTGTGAGTAACGCCCAGGCTCTGCCCCACTGGCCAAAATCTTCCCACAGGCCAGGGGGACCCATGTGGCTGCTCCCAGCCCTGGCAAAACCAGCAAGCAAAGGAGGCCATCAGCTTCCCAACACCTTCCATGGCAGGGTTCAGCCTGCATTCAGAAATTGCCCCTCTGCCCCCAAAATATAATGGTTCTAATTCTGATAGCACCTCTCCCCTCCAGGCTCGCCACCCTTAGAGGTAGAGGGGCTGTTTGCAGGCTTATTGCAAATCTGAGCCCCTCTCTCCCTTCGAGCATCTTCTTTCTTTTCTTCCCTGATGGACTGTATTTCTTTCGCAGGCACAAACGGAAACTGAAAGCCATAGTGGCTGGCTCCACCGGTGAGCACTGCTTGGGGTTTTCCAGCTGCATGAGACAGCAGGGTGCATGAACGGTTGGCCTTGATGATCCAACGGTTGGACTTGATGATCCAACAGTTGGACTTGATGATCCAACGGTTGGACTTGATGATCCAACGGTTGGACTTGATGATCCAACGGTTGGACTTGATCTGACAATTGGGCTTGATGATCCAACGGATGGACTTGATGATCCAATGGCTGGGCTTGATCTGACAGTTGGGCTTGATGATCCAACGGTTGGGCTTGATGATCCAACAGTTGGACTTGAAGATCCAATGGTTGGGCTTGATCTGACAATTGGGCTTGATGATCCAATGGTTGGGCTTGATCTAACAGTTGGGCTTGATGATCCAACAATTGGGCTTGATGATCTTAAAAGTCTTTTCCAACCTCAATGATTCTATGATTCTATGAAGGGGGTACACAGGGAGACGTGAGGGGATGTCAGAGGGGTGTAAATCAGAAGCGATCCTGCTCAGTGAGGCACGATGGTGGGAAGCTTTTCTCAGTACCCAGGCTCCACCTGGGTTATCAGCCACATCCCAGTGTGTTTTTCACACCACTGGTGCCTTTTTTGGTTGCCAAGGTTGCCTCCCCGATAAAGAAGTGCCACCCCATGGTTTGCTGCTCTGCCCGCCCTGTAACCCCCACCCCTGCCTTTTTCAGGGAACAGAGGCTTCATGGACATCATGGACATGCCAAACACCAACAAGTACTCCTTCGATGGGTGAGTTCTCCCCTTCCTTCCCCTCCCTGGTTTCCACCTCTTTGGATTGCAGGCTGCTCCCGAGAGGGATGCCTGAGTTTTGCAGCCGGGGATGCGCGGGAGGTGGAGACGCGATGCCTCTCCGCTCCACGGAGGGATGCTGCCAGGCGTGCCCTGTGGGGCATGACTCTGGCCCCGGGACGCGTGCTTGCCTTGAGAGCTTTCAAAGCCAAAAGACCATGTGCCTCCTCCTGTGACTCCATCTCTGCCAATACTGGCCAGGCTTGGGGTAAGCAGAGATGACAGGCAGGTGTCAACACACGTCTGGATCCAGAGCAGGCAAATCCATGGCAGCACAGGGCAGGAGGAGGCAGCACAACCTCAGCATCGGGGCTCTGGATGGGGTTAGGGGTGCTTCCACTCTTTGCTTGCACTGAGCAAAGGCTGCTTCTCTCCCCTGGGCAGGGCCAACCCGGTGTGGCTGGACCCCTTCTGCAGGAACATGGAGCTGGCGGCGCAGGCGGAGCACGAGGACGACCTGCCGGAGAACCTGAGCGAGATCACCGACCTCTGGAACAGCCCTGCCCGCACCCACGTGAGACACAGCCCCCACCGGGACACCTCGTCCCCGCACCCGACACCCACGCCACCTCCTCAGCCGC